>RPOG01002213.1:0-102561 GCA_008086565.1 Thalassoma bifasciatum | reverse complement strand
TTTCCTTCCATCATGAATTGAGTATTTCATCACATGTATTTCTTTATTCTATGAAACCTGTGTTATTTGAACACATCTTTAAACTATTAAAATATAACATGTTTTTTTGTGTTTTGGTTCCTCAAACCCCCAAAATGTCAGGTGGTGCAACCGTCCTGACAAGTATCCACAATAATTAAACTCTAAAAATTGAATGTCAATTATTGTTAGTATGGTTGAAGTCTTTTACCATTAGAAAACTGATTTGAAGTAATATATTTTATGACAGCGTATTAGGGCTGCTTAAAGATTTTTTTTATGTATAAAGCTGTTAATTTGTGACTTTATAAAGTGGCAAATTTATGTCATTGTAGTTTTTTGAGCTCATGACCTCGCAAAGTCATGACGAAAATTTGCGACTGTAAAGATGCAAATGTTATGAATGTTTAAATAGTGAGAAGTCCCAGATGTTATGATTATAATGATGATTTGATGATGTGATGGTAAAAGATGCAGAGCCATTAACTTGGCTATGTCCCATTGTATGTCCAAATATGTATAATAATGCAATGACTACAAGCTAAAACCAGTAGTTTCTCCTTGTTGCTGAGTCCAAGTTGAAAGTATAACCTGACAAGGCCTAACAATTTACAAAGTATAATTCTGGTAGGAATCAAACTTGCAAATTTGTCACTTTTTAAAGTAAAAAAATAGATAAATAAGTGTCCTCAATATCCAGTGGTAATATTGAATTTGTAAAGCATGATCTGTAATTAAATTTAATGTTTTGAAATTGAATTTATTTGCTTTGAAATAACATTTACCTACACAAAATTCAACTCTGGTATTCCTGCAATTCAAAAGTATAAAATTTAATTTCAGTTCAGCGCGGCATAACCATTACATCATCTACACTGGAGAGGAAGAGTCACAGTTGTAGCCAAGTTCTCTGTTTTCTTCATTGTGCTGACTCTGATCCTGTAATGAGACGCTTCATGATGACATCAGCGGGCCATGGCGGCAATCATGCTTAAGTCTGGATCATAATGGAGGAGTGTGACCGGGGCAAAAGCTGCAGGGTCAAAAGGTCAGTGTGACACAAGTGTTTTAAGAAGTGTTTACACGAGTGTTTTAAAACGCATTTAAAGAACAGTGGAGTGATGTCAGAGGATAAAGCGCTGAGTCGTCCTCAGATCACAGGGATCGTGTCATCACCTCCTCCTCCTCGTTTGCGACTCCCGTTATTAGAGCGTCTGTCACTGAACGCCGCATCTCTCTGCCCTCCCACCTTTTCCTCACACACATGAGGAACAAATTACCCATCAGGACCCCTCACCCCTTTTTCTCACCCCGCCTTCATCCACCCATCACTGTCCCTGTCTCGCCCTCCCCCCCGCCGCACTGCCCTGGTCGCTGAGTCGTCGTTTGACATCTATTACAGGTAAGGATCATCCTGGCATGTGTTCCTGCTCACACACACACACACACACACACACACACACACACACACTCACCTCTCATGAGGCCAGGAGAGCTAATGACTGAGATAGCCCGGCTTTAAAAAAGAGAAAAGGCGAAGGTGCCAGAAGATGATTCATCGGCGCTGCTCTGCAATGACTGACGGCTGATTTATGATTCAGCGGCGAGCTGAGAGAGCTTACAGTCATTTCCTCCCATTTCTTATTTTAATTCCTCTCCGCAGGTGAAGGCGGGAGGGATGGGAGCCAATTATCTTAAGTGTCTTCTTGCTCTCTGTCAGCCGCTGACAGTCGCTGTTAAAACTCTGAAGTCGGCCCAGAGAGCGGGTGACTGCCGCCGCCGCCTCCTGTCTTACAATCAGCCTCAGGTTTCACACCGCCGCCGCCGCAGCACGGAGTAAACACACCTGAGTGTTAGGATGTTTGACCCGGAGGGAAACAGGGAGCAAACAAAACCACTCGTCCTCAGAGTGACGTAGAATACGGTGCTAAAGCAGAGTCTTCTGTTCCCAAAGCAGCGTCTGATCAACGTCACCTCCTGACATTTGGCTTCACAAACAGACGAAGACGGTTTAAAGTACAAATAACGAAACGTTCTTGGGTGAGAAACGCATGAAACTTCTTCGTGCTGCTCTTTTGGGGAGGAACTCAAAATAAGAATTCTGTTGGAAAAAAAAAACAACGAACATGATTAAAAAAAGAAAGTTAAAAAATAAGGAGCAAAATGGTTGAAGATTTCATGAAATCAAGGTGCTCTTTCACTCTAAAAAGGTTAAAAAGGTAAAAAAGTTATCAAAATTGAAATATATTTGCATAAATGTGTGAGGAAAATGGTCCAACGTTTTCTCCACTAAGACAAAAATAGAGAAAATTTTAACAGCTTCAGAGGATCCTCATTTGAAATGCATATATCTAAATACAATAAGCAATAAAAATTCAAAAGTTCTCCCCTGATTTCATTCCTAGATAGATAAATTAATGAACAAATATATTTAAAAGTGCCCCATTTACATAACAAAGAAAAATTAAAAAGTGAAGTATGCAGAAGTTTTCATTATCAGTAATTCTAATTTTACTGGAAGCCACAACTGAGACAAACAGTATATGGATTAATAATTAAAAATGTATACAGAAAATAGAATCAGAACTCTCGTCTAGCATCAAACTTAAAAAAGGTGTATGATGATTAAAAAGATAAATAAAAAACATTAAAAGCCACATGTATTTAGCTATTAATTTTATGATATATGAAATGATAGGTCTCATTTACATAAAAGTATACCTCTTCTTTGAGAAATAAAAAGTAGAAATTGGATTTTTTTTTGCACCAACGTTAATATCAAAGGTGCATCAACTGATGTAAAATCAGGTATTTGTTGAAGTGATGGCGGGATATTGTTTGGAAATAATTAAAAGTTCTTCAATGGTAGGAAGATGCTATCAATCTATATAAAACATACATTATTTGACAAAAATTGTGATTACTAATTTAGCATCGCATGGAACGATCAATGTAATTTTCAATTAATTATATGAAAAAAAAAAGAAATTTAACAAAACAACTTTTGACATCAGGTCAAATTGACCCGAGGACAAACAAACAGAAAAAAAATGCTCCACCTTGACTAATGGGGAATGGGATGTCCTTGTATAAACAGAATTTTTTTTTTAAAGAAAACTAAAAATAATAATAAAAGAATATAAATAAAAAAGTGACAAAGGTGGTCTGAAAAGTGTTTTAAGTTTTTTAAAGATTAACGGAGCCAACTAACAAGAATGTGATGATTAAACATGTTTATTTCTGCGTTTTGAGTGCAGACGCCCTCTTGTGGACACTTAAGGAACTGCAGTCTTTGCATAAGCTTTAAGTTCACATTTTTTTCTAAGCTAATTGAGGAGGGCAGGAGTGTGTGAGTAAAACATTTAACAGATGCAAGTTGGAGAAAAAAAAATTAAGAAATGAGGAACAACTGGAGGATGCTGACAGCCTCAAGTGGACACTTGAGGAACTGCAGCTGCAGCTTTGTTTACAAAGTCTTCAACTGGTGGCATCGTCTAATCTCAGTGAGGAGAGCTGAGTTTTGGAGACAGAGGTGTAATTCTGACTCTGTTACTATGATATGACTCTTTTTTATCCTCCCCTGTGACGGTGAATGGCTCTGACTGCTTCACTCTGAAAAACTTTGGAGCAGTCTCCTTGAAAACTGGAGTCAGACTAAATGTTTAAATAAAGATTAGTCTCACTGGTTGGATCCAGAATAAATCCAGTAAAAGATGTAGCCACGTGGAAGAGACGGCGCATCGCTCCATCTATAACCAGAGGCCTCCCCTGTCACCCGCCTCGCCGTCCAATATACTCCAATCAATTTACCCTCCACTGCAATCCAAAGTGACAGTAAGACAAATCGGACTTCCAATGTGAAATAATTGAAACAGACGCTGATTTGAGTGTGTGGGGGAGGCTGGATTCTGCCTAATGCACTGCGTCCGTCCATGTCAGAGATGGATGCTGGTGTCAGAGTTACAGATAAGCCTCTGTTTAGTTAGCCCCGTCGGGAGGGATGAACATCGTACTCATATTAACCTCCTCAGCCCCGCCGAGTCGTCCGCGAGCTGTTTGTCCTCAAAGTATAAACAGTAACGCCTTTGTCAAACATTAGAAAGTTTGGATTCTTCTCATTTCAGTCTCTAAGTTTGTTTTACAGTTTTCTTCATCAACAAAACGTAATTAGTGAAAGAATCACTCTGATAGTGATCACAACAACGTGGACGTCCTACCTGTTTGGGGTCATGACGTCACATCCTGACGCCCGTACCCCGAATATTCACTCTCATTTCCACCCGAGGAATCCAGAGTTCAAACATATCAAAAGTGTTGTTTCATCAAATTATTCCAAGTGGTGAAATTTCTCCTGTAAAGTCCGTTGTTTGTCTCATCAATAACAGCAGCTTCACAGTCTTAGAGCATTTCCTCCTCAATGTCAATCTGACAAAACTGCAAGTCTTTGTTTTCAACAGGGTTCTAGCTGCAAGACTAAAGTGACTCCATCGTTTTCTGTTGAGTTTTCATCCCAGGACAGCTTGTGATAGACAACAAGTGCTCCCTGTTTGACTGTCCAATCGCACACGCTGGTGTTGTGTAATTTCTCTATTAGAGGGTCGTTTATTGGCTAACAGGCCTGTCACTCACTCCAACAGTAACCAATCACATTACGCTTCACAGGAAGCAGCTGTAGCCATTTAGATCATTGGTGAGACCTTTTTATTGCCATGCGTCTTCATTCACATTCATATAGAGGAACAATCTGTGACTGGGAACTACAATTTCATGATTTTTTTGTTGAACCTTTTCCACAAAGAGAGCAAAGTTGACTAAAAAGAGGACACTGAGCGCTGATAAAGCTGGTTTTGTTTGCATGGAGTCTTCGGATGAAAGCGTGGACAGTGAGTACAACTCTGCCTGAGACTAAAAACTCTCTAACTCCTACAAAGTTTTACCTAAAAAGCTCAACTTTCACGCAGATGTAGATGAGAAGATGTAGAAGTGATGTGGTGGATGTTGTATGTCTGGTGTGAAGCATCTTGAAGTTAATGATGCTCAAAAATTGGTTATAAAAAATACAAAGAGAAAAAAACAGCTGCTTTTAGCCACATTAATATGTGACATTTTCTAAAACTCCAGATTTTAATATTTCACATGAGTTGTCACTGTTGAGTTTTGACCTTGTGGTTCTTCAGTTATACGCTTTGAAAATAAAATGGTGTATAGGTCAAATTGAGTGGGATGTAAGAGGTTAAAGATAACAAGTGTTTTTATCCACGTCATACACAAGAGGACGGGAGGAGGAGGGAGGAAGATGCTGCTATTTTGTCAAGTGAATTGTAATTGCCATCCACCAGAGGACGCATAATTGAAAAATTGGAACAGAGTAAAAAGTCAGCAGCGTCTGCATTGTAAACAAAGATTGGACCAAATCCTCCGCGGTCGTGGGCGGCCGACATCACAAGCTCCGGGGGAAAGAAAGAAAGAAAAAAAAAACATACAGAGAAGAGGCTCGGCTCTGAAATCCACTTTTACAAAAAGGAAAAAATAAAAGGTCTTTGGTTAGGGGATTAAACGACACACATAAACACACATTTACAGAGAGCGAGCCGCCGCGTTGGCTGCCAAACAGAAGAAGAAGAAGAAGGAGAAGAAGAAGAAGAAGTGGTGCTTGAAGGGGGAAATAAAGAAGGTGAATCTGGATTGATGTGAATCACACAAACCGCTCTGCCCTGGAGCTCGTCCAGCGCCGGATGAATCGCCTACCTGTGTCAGAGAGGATGTGTGAGAGCAACATCCAACAACAACAACAACAACAACAACAACCGCCCTCCACCAACCATCACTACCCGCCGCCCACGCCTGCCTGGCCGCCGGCGCGTTGCAGCGAGGATTAGATCGTATAATCAAAGACAATCCACCTTCAGACTGGCACAACCTCCGGGTCTCCCTCCACCTCCTCGCAGGGGAGCCAAAGAGTGAGTCAAGGAGGACGCTGGGAAAATAAATGGTCATGGATGAGGCGCCGCAGCCCGGGTAAACCCACACACAGCTCAGGGAGCGCTCGGCGGAGGTCAAAGGTCAGGTAGACTGCATGACACCGCTCGCTAGCCGGCTAATCCAGCAGAGGATGAGGAGTTTTTCAGGAGTGGGCGGCTAAACGGACGGGCAGCGAGGTTAAAGCAAGTTTCCGCCCGGCTGCGGCATCTGGAGACGTGACCGGCGCCGTGTGTCGAAAACTGAGGGAGGAAGAAACAGACAGCGCCCCCTGCTGACGGACTGAAAACCTTCACGTGACAGAAATAATCCCTGAGTTATCACACAGACGTTTTACTCCACAAACGACCTGTTTATCGCTCTCTTTTTGGAAGCTTCTAGAAAAGAGCGGATGATTTAATCTCCTGTGCAGGTTATTAACCCTTTAGGGCACCGTTTTGTTTGTCTGAAATACTTTGAACTTTCAATATCTGGTGTCATTTCCATTTTACTGCATGTTATGTGAGAGAAAAACACTTTAAACTGAAGAAAAACACAAAGAGAGTATTGGCTGTTAGAGGTTTAGTGAAGACACAAACTTCAAACAAACAGATCGAAAACTTTTAACAAAAGAAGTTGAAAATTTGAACATTAACGAACATATCTGCAACGGCTTATATGAGATTTTTTCTCTTATTTGGCAAAAAAATAGATATTTGACAGCATCACTAGATTATCCAGCATCTCACAGCTTCTCTCTCTCTTTGCACAAAATCCACTGAAGGATTTTTTCTCCTTTTCATGTCAGAAAAATGAAGAAAGGAAGAAAGATATTCAGCCACTCATGTCTTTATTTGAGCTTTCTCCTTTTTGTGCACACATTAAGTCCAAAAAAATTTGGTGTAAAAGGATAATTTCAACTTTGCTCCATTATTTTGACTCCGCATCTCAAAATTTAGACTTTAATCTCTCAAATTATTGACTTTTATCTCATTATTTTGACTTTTCTATCTCAATATTCCTACTTTTAAACAGAAAACGAATTTCTTCTGTCGTTCAAGTTTCCTATTTCTCATATTTTTGACTTATACCAAGTCAGTCAGTGAATTTCTATCATCTAAAACTCAGCCTCACAACTCTTTTAGGTCTCCATGTTTCTTCCATTTTTTGACAAATGGTTAATGATTTTTCAAATTTGTTAAAAATATTAGAAAGAAAACCTGGCTTTGTTGAAATTTCTCCTTTTTTGCACATATCAGGTCAAAAATTTTGAGACAAAAGGGCAAAATATTTCAACTTTTGACCCACAATTTTGACTCATCTCAAAATTTAGACTTTGATCTCTCAAATAATTTACTTTTATCTAATTATTTTGACTCTTCTAGAAGAATGAAAGAAGAAAGAAAAAGACTCAAGATCCATAGTTTTGGTCTACCATGGGTAGAGATGGTTAAATCAGTTTGAGTTAAGTTTGGGTCCCCGCTACAGAAATATAGTGACTCATAATGTGTTAAACCAATTGGTTGAGGAAGTAGTTAAAGGGTTAAGAGAAATGTAATGAATAGTTTATGGAATAAAACAGAAATAATCACTTTACTCAGAGTGGAGCCAGAGGAAGTTTAAACATCCTTTAGAATTAAAACTGTGGTTTTTGGACAAACTCGTTCACCTGAACTCAGAGCGGCTCTGAGAGTCTCTACACGCTCTGAGTTCAGAGGATCGTCGAGTTCACACTCTCTCTCATCGAGGTCAGATAAATGTTTGTTCCACCTATTGTCTGCAGCGACCTTTGACCTCTGACCTCATTACTGCTGCAGCTGGTGATGTAGGATCACACAGGCCGCGTGGATGCTGCCTCTGCAGAAACAAAGCTGCAGAAATACAGGTTTTTAATTTCACACACACACATAAACACACACACGCACACACAGAGTTGTGCTGTGTTTAATTACAGCCTCTGCCAGTGCTGTTTGTTCCATTAAATCACACATTAGCATTAATTAACATTAAATGTGATTGTAATTTAAATAAAATCTGAACTGTGCACACACAGGTCGCATTTATAAGTGAATGTTTTGTTTTTCTCCTGCACAGAGTCATGGACGTGTTTTCAGACCGACTCCCCGAGGAGCTGCTGTACCAACGTCATGAATTTATGAGGGAGTGTGCACCTCATACAGAGGACGCTGAACCTTTAAAGACTTACATAACACTCAGACATGTACAGGCCTTCAGCTCCTCCACAGAGTCAAACTGATCACTGAGGCTGCTTCAGTGCTCCAGAGTCGACCGAGAATCCTAAAGGAAAGAGACAATGACGAAGCTCGATGTTTAAAAGATTTACTTTCAATCCAGAGCTAAAACAGAGCTTCTGACAAACAATATCAATAGATGGATACTAATGTTGGTATCAGTATCAAACTTATGTGATGACATCGATACTTCAGTTTTACTTTCACTTTCTCTTCTGTTCGTGTGCTCCTCTCACTCACTCTGCTAAATATGTTTTATTTTACTGAACAAATTTTTTAGACCAACACCCAGTGCAAGTTATTTTTTCACTGCTGCTCATGAGCTGCTCCCCTGTTCCAAACCACTCACAGGTGGACAAGCCCCCCTCATTCACAGCAGATGGTGCATGTGACTCCAAGTGTCTCTTTTGGTTTAGTTTGTAGTGTTGAACATATTGACTTCATCACTTTCTGCCTCCAACAAAATTATTCCTCCCTCAGCAACTTCACAACAATGGCCAATTAGGCCGTGAATCAAGTGGTGGCGTCATTCAGTGACTTTTCTCTTCTCTAGCCTCTCCTCTGGCAACTTCTAATATCCAGCCTCTTCTCTGGCCTCTTCTCAAGCTACTCCTCTTCTCTAACGACCCTTCTCAAATTTCAACTCTAGCAACTTCTCTTATCTGGCCTCTTCTCCAGATACTTGTCTTCTCACACCTTTTCTCCTGTCTCTGCCCTAGTGACTTGTCTTCTTTGGCCTCTTCTCTGGCCTCTCTAGCAACTTGAAAAATGACTTCTCATTTCTCGCAACGTTTCTCGCTTCATCTCTGGGCTTTCTGTTATTCAGCCTTTCCTCTTGTAGCTTCTTTTCTGTAGCCTCTTCTCTGGCCTCTTTTCTTCTCTAGCTACCCTTCTCAAATTTCAACTCTAGCAACTTCTCTTATCTGGCCTCTTCTCCAGATACTTGTCTTCTCACACCTTTTCTCTGGTCTCTGCCCTAGTGACTTGTCTTCTTTGGCCTCTTCTCTGGCCTCTCTAGCAACTTCTAAAATGACTTCTCATTTCTTGCAACGTTTCTCACTTTTTCTCTGGTGACTCTCTTTCCTTGCCTCTACTCTTGCGGCTTATCTTCTCCAGCCTCTTCTCTGGCAACTTACTTTCTCAAGTCTGTTCTTTAGCAATTTTTTACAAGCCTTTTTACCAGCCTCTTCTCTAGAAACTTCTCCAGCCTCTCACCCAGGACTTTCTGTTATTCAGCCTTTCCTCTAGTAGCTTCTTTTCTGTAGCCTCTTCTCTAGCTACTCTTCTTCTCTAACGATCCTTCTTCCGAAGTTTCTTCTCTTTCAACTTCATTTCTCTGGCAACTTCTCTAATTGTTCTCCTCTCATTTCTAACCTCATCTCCAGAAACTTGTCTTCCCTAACTACTTGTTTTCTCTGGCCTCTTCTCCAGCTACTCCACCTCTATGGCCTCTTCTCTGGCCTCTCTTGCAACTTCTCGAATTACTTCTCTTTTTTTTCAACTTTTGTGGCCTCTTCTTTAGAGACTCACCTTCTCAAGCCTCTTTTCTGGCAACTTATTTTCTCAAGCCTCTATCCTTGTAATTTCTTTTCTCTTGACTCTTCTCTCGCAACTTCTCCAGCTTCTCCTTTAGTGACATCTGCTCTCAAACTTCTTCTCTGGCACCTGCTTTTCTCTCCCATAACCTCCTCTCTGGAGACTCCTCTTTTCTTTTCAAGCCTTTTCTCTTGCCTCTTTTCTTCTCTACCAACTTCTCTCATCTTCCATTGACGTATCCTCTCTGGCCTCTTCTCTGGCCTCTCTGGCAATTTCTCTCATGATTTCTTTTTTCCCACATTTTTCTGGCCTCTTCTCCAGAAACTTCTCTTCTCTACCCTCTTTTCTAGTGACTTCTTTTCTCTGGCCTTTGCTCTAGCGACTAATCTCGTGACATCTAAGAAAGGCAACGGTTGTTTTCCTTCCTGACGAGTTTGTAACACTGGTTGGATGTTGACTGATCAGTAATATTCACATCTATAGATATAAGTCTGATGTAGTTTATTCATGAGGACACTTGGCTTGGTTTAGAAACTATGTTATTTTCTGTCTCCATCATTTGTATTTCTGCGCTCAGGTGCCCCCCCCCACGCAGAAAGATGGAGGTGAGGATTTCATGTCCTCAGAGCGCTGAGAGGAAGCTCGACATCAGCGGCTGATTGCACAGGAAGAGGAAGAGGGGTCTTTAATTTGGAGTCCTCACTGGTGTTTGAGCCTTCAGCCTCACGCAGAGTTAATCAGCACTTAGGCTAAAGATAGGAGGAGAGAGATGGAGAGGATGATGAGGGGGAGGAGGAGGAGAGGAAGAAGGGGAGGCCTGTTCTCTGCAGTTCAAACAAGCATCAAGAAACTCTTTTTTTCTTCATCTTTCTCTGCCATTGTCTGGTAAAGAGACGGTTGTTTTATCCGTCTACAGAAACTTAAAGTGTCTTTGAAACATGAGAGTGAGTTAGTGAATCATCTCTACGAGACTTTACTCTGACCGACGCTTTAACTCAATCTTTCTCCAGCTGCACGAAGCAGAGACAGGCCTTCTCGCATTCTGCCTGGCCAGTAGGTGGCAGTGCAAGCGACAACTCTCCGACACTCATGGGTATAAATGTGAACTCTTCAGCCATCCTCAGCAGTGACCAGGAAAATCGGGATAATTTGGACACTTTCTGCTCAGTAAGATTTAAAAAAAGATGAGTCTGCACACTTAAGTTGTGAGGACCCTTGCAAACTGTTGTGACGACATGACGCATGTGTTTGTCTTGAAAAAGGCAAATTAATCAGATCTTCTTTTGAACACTACTTTTCTTCATTAGAGACAACTTTTTACCAGGCACAACGCAACAAGGTGATGTTTTTATCCACAGTTAGGAAGCGCTGACAACAAACAAATTTGTACGTTTGTAGCGTAATTTAGTAGCCAGTTACATTTCGCTTAGCTACTCACAGCTTGGTGCTCTGAGACGTGTCTGTAACGTTAGTGAATCCTGGTTGTGTCCTTCCAGTGCTCATCTACCAACTCCAACCTCAGCAAGCAGAGCAAAGATAATCATACATGCAGTAATTACCCAATAGGAGGCTTGAACCACTTTGCTTAGTTACATCCAGGTGGTGACATTTGCAGCTTTGCTTCATTATAGATATAACTTGTCTGAAGAGAAAGCTGAGAAAAACCTACACATTATGGGGAATTTTATCAAATCCTCTGGTACATTATTGTACCCTTCCGGGGGGAAAGAAGACGTTTGATCACTCTAGATTTAAGCTCCTCTGAATATCTAAAGTGAAAGTAAATGTTTAACTGGACTCCAGGTTTTGACTTTTTTTATCAAATTTTAAGATTAAAGTTATAATTTCTGAGAGTAAAATAAATTCCAGTTTGAAAAAAAAATCAAGAATCTGAGAAAACTTTGACTGAAGACAGATATTAAAAACACAGCAGATTTGTCTGTTTTCCCCCTGGCGTAACGACTTGTGTGTGTGCTGTCGTGAACCGCCCCGAGTGCTGGATGCTGCAGGGTCTGCAGGTCAGCGGGGAGCTGAGAGCTGCAGAAACAACCTTTCTGTTGTTTTCCACCTCACCTCCACCCGCTGGGACTGGATCAGAGCAGAAATGCATCACAAGCAGCAGCAGCAGCAGCGTTCAGGTCACCATCAGCAGCTTTACATTGTGCTAACAGCAGATTAACCAATCAGGACGACTCAGCCCGACTCTGCAGCACCTGTCAACGCACCCCGAAGCAAACTCCGCTCTGATTGGTTCAGCCTGAGCTTCCAGGAGCGACAAGGCTCCGAGGAAAGAGACTCATCAGCATTTTAAACTCATGGCTGCTCTGATCGTTTCACCTGCCCTGACCTCCTGACCTTTGCTCTGAAGCAATCATACACAAAAACCAACACTTTCCACACAGTTTAGCCTTGAAGTCATGTTAAATAAAGCGTCCTGTGAACAGCTGCAGCGTCTTTCCTCTACTGACCAGTGGATTAAACAGCGGCGGAGGGATTTCACCTCTATTTACAATATTTCTGTAGCCTCAGTAAGTTTGACGAAAAACTTTAGTCTGCACTGTTTGTTTACTCCAAAGTCAAAAACCAGATTTCCTGTTTAAAAGAATTGGAAATAATCATAATCTCTACATGTTCTTTTCAAACAAAGCATGAAATCTCATTACTATTCATCATAATCCCGCAATTTTACCAAATCATGCAGTAGAACTAAAGACTAACCGAAAGGATGCTACTTTCTCGCTTTGTTGTGTTATTCTTTAATTCTCAAATCAATTAACCGTCTCAAGCCCAGCACAGAAGCAACACTACATTTTGCATAACCACATCTGATTGGTGGTAGATTCAAAAACAGATAAGATGGATCGATCATTCTTTTTTATATATAAAAATCAAAGGTGTTACACAAACTTTTCAAATTTGTCTAAGCACTTTTATGTTGAAGTGATGGGTTGTCAAAAATACACTATGAAAAGCACGTAACAGAAATCTTTACAAACTATATCAACTCATGTTATTACCTGTATAAATATGTTGAATATATTGAATATAAATCTCTTCAAGAGGCTTAAGTTTTACAGATTCTTAAGTAAAACTTTAAACGGAAAATCCCGAATTAAAGTGTCTTGGGAAGCTGTTATTTATCTGCCATTTCTAAGCATTTCTTAACAGGAACCGATTATTTATTTCCATCCCTCTTCAGTGTGTGAAATGTGTCCTCGAAAAACTTGCACAACAGTAGGTGTTGAAAAATCTGAGGAGCCAAAAGAGTCGACTCCCTAAAAAATGCTGAAATTCTCATCACACCGCTGTGACGTTACTGGACGATTAGTTTTTTTCTTGCACCTTTCACTTTGCATCAGGACTAATGTAATGAGACAAATTAAGATAATTTTTTTCCGACAGTTTGTTGAAGGAGAGTCTGTCAGTTTATTTGTGTTTCCTTTGACATCTCAAAATTTAGCTTTTGTAGAAATCCTTCAAACCTCATGAAGAATAGGCTTTATTTATTCTCTCCGGGGCTTTTTGTTACTGTGAGGTCAACAGGAAATGAAAAGTGAGGAGACGTGTCTTAAAAAGCCAAAGTTATTCTCCCTTTCACAGCCTGTTGCTCCTCACAGACAGATATAATGTGCAGTCTCCTCTCCCTCCGTTTATTTACAGCCAGACGTGGAAGTTAATAACCAGCGTCGGTGAAGTCTGTGACACGTTAGCGCTGTACCTGATGGCGTTTAAATGAATGGCGCTGCGTTCATTAAAAGTGTGTCTAATGGTGCTTGTCAGGTGTTAAACATCCTGTAAATGGTGCATCTCTGCAGCAGCTGACAGCAGGAGAAAAAAGAAGAGACTCGGATCATCAAGGTCAACGTGACGTCACCGCCGTCTGGAATTAGCTCACGACCTTTAAAAGTGTGCAAAATTAGCAAAGCTGTCCGGTTCAGAAAGCCTTGAGGTAAGCACGCCAAGATGTACTGTCCTGCCGTTCGGGGAGTGTGAGGGTGGAGCTTTATTTAGCAGGTGCAGTTTATGAGCCGTCATCAAATCCCCCTCCGAACAGGAAGTGCTGACGAGGCAGAAAACCAGGAGACCCAAATAAGCTCAATCAACACAAGTGATAATATTTCATAACCCTGTGTGTGTGTGTGTGTGTGTGTGTGTGTGTGTGTGTAAGTGTGTGTTTCTCCTCCGTTCTCCAGACAGCAGCCCATTTTTCAGGCCCTTCGCTTGTCGCCCGTGCCGACCTCCGCAGGGTCACCGAAAACCCCGCTGAGAGGAGACAGCGAGCGGGAGCGGCTCGGTGCCTTTGGAAAACCAGGGCGCCTCCTCCGTCTGCGTGTCCGAGCGAACGAGGGAGCGAGCAGGTGAGGGGCCGAGCGCTCGCCGGGGTTCACGGCCGGGATTAGTTCTAGTTATCTTCTTCTCCTACGAGCAAAGTCTGAGAGATGTTCTCAAAAGATTTCTAATCCATCAGATTTTAACAAATGTTTGTGAAACGTTTTAAAGCTGATTTGAACATTTAGCTTTCACTGGACCTACTTCAACAGAGTGATCTCTTCTTCAGGTTTGACATATTAAATCCTGATATTCATGGATGTTTAGGACTTTTCCTGAAGCCTGATTGTCTGAATTGCTGCGACGTTTCTGGAGCCTGAGTGTGAAAATGTTCTTCTCCTCAGAGCTGAATCTGATCCATCTTTTCCCTGAGACTCTTCTCTCCAACACTCATCTTCTTCGTGTAAGAGCGAGCGGTTTTCCTTCTGCTGAATCTGCAGCACATCAGCTCTCAGCGTTTAATATTCACATTCAGATGCTTCCTGAACGCAGCTTCTTCTCTCCTCTTTTGTTCCTAATCCTTCTCCGCTATCACCTGAGAGAATTCCCCAAACATCACCTGCTTTTGTTCCTGCTTGCTTTTTATTTTCTTCTCCGTCTGTCCTTTTTTAATTTCTCCTTCCTGTGATTGAATTGTGTTTTGCAAAGCACCGGAGGCAGAGGAATTTTCATTCGTATCCGTACATGAGAGCACACAAAGGACGCGGTTGTTGGTAGTCTAATGGGAATGTTAAGTACGAGCAGTCAGAGCCGTCTTTTATCTCGGGTATTTACAACTCTGTCACAAGCAGCAGGATTTGGAAGCTGAGGGGAAGAAGAGGCATCTTTTTTTTTTAATTCTCTTCCTTTCTTTTTTATTTTTTGATCCCTGCCCGGATGCTCGAGCTTTCATCTCTCTCAGTGCTCTTAAGTGAGCGGCCCGCTGTTTGCAGAGAGAGAAACAGAATCAAAGCCAATGATTAGAAAGAAGTATTTGCTGAGGTTTAGAGGGGAAATAAATAAAAGGAACGGCATAAAAAGAAGCAAACAGTAGAGGAGAAAGTTAAATTTACAATCTCCAAAAAGTAGCTCTCTGCAGGAGCTGTGGCCTCCAGCAGCTCCTTCTCATCACCATGCGGGGTAATCCTCTCTTTGTTCGCAGAAACAGAAATGTTGCTTTCAAAAACACTCCACGCTGTACATTATTTCGCTCTTTCAGCATCTCTGCGCGGCCTTGGGCGCTGTTGCTGCGTTCCCTCGCAGCCTGGACGGCGTTCAGTCTGATATCCATCCACCGCTCGCCTGCAGCAGAAATCAGGCTTCAGGTTTTACCTCCTGTGCTCCTGGGGAGGGGGGGGCTCCTCACCTCCAGCCCCTGGGTGTGTTCTTACAACAAAGTACAGTAGCTTACAGCACCAGGTCGAGCTGGGTTCAGCGTGTGGGCCGCCCAGTTCCCGCAGATAACGTGGAATTACACAGCTAAGCTATCCAGCTGTGGCGTGAAGGAGGAAGAACCTGAGGGGAGTTTTAACTGAATGTCACTGGGGAGTGTCGGGCTTTAACCCTTTACACCCCACCCACTTCTGGCCTATACACCATGCTATGACTTTAAGACTTTTAACAGCAAAACCACAAGGTCAAAATTCATCAGTGACACCTTATTTTGAAAGATTAAAGTCTCTCGTTTCAGAAAATGTCATGTTTTTATATGTAGCTTAAGTCCACATCAGGATAAATGCAGCTGAAACACTTTTTTCTACTATTTTCTACAACCAATTTTTGAGCATCATTAACTTCAACATGCTTCATGTCAGACATGAAACATCCACCACATCACTTCTACACCTTCTCATCTACATCTGCATGAAATTTAAGCTTTATAGGTAAAACTTTGTATGAGTTAGAGAGATTTTAGTCCACGTGACCAAACAGCAAATGCATTCTTGTTTTCCATGCACTATTCTAACAACTTTGCGCAATCAAAACCAGCTGTATCAGTGCTCAGTATCTTCTTTGTAGTCAACTTTGTTCTCTCTGTGAAAAGGTTCACTAAGAATCATGAAATTATAGCTCTATCACAGATTGCACTTGTCCTGTTGCTCACATGAACATAAGAGATTATGCGTAGCAAAAAAACTCAAACAGAACCATTTCTTTGCAGTCTTTTTTTTACTATGGCAGGCTTCTTGGGAATGGTAAGGCCATTGGTTACTATAGGAGTGATTATGAGGCCCATTAGCCAATAACTGTTCTTTACGCAGCTCCAACGACTGCTACTGTCTACTGCCAGTCAAGCAGAGAGCACTTCCTGTATAAATCAGGCTCTCCTGGCATCAAATCTCCAGGTATTGAGATGGAATCACTTTTTCTTGCAGCTAGAACCCTAAGAAAATCAAAAACAGTCAGTTTTGTCGGATTGACATTGAGGAGGAAATGCTCTAAGACTGTGAAGCTGCTGTTATGATGAGAACGGACACGACAGACAGACAAACAACGGACTTTACAGGAGAAATTTCACCACTTGGAATAATTTGATGAAACAACACTTTTGATATGTTTGAACTCTGGATTCCTCTGGTGGAAAGGAGAGTGAATATTCAGGGTACGGGCGTCAGGATGTGACGTAATGACCCCAAACAGGTAGGACGTCCACGTTGTTGTGAGTGATTCTTTCACTAATTACATTTTGTTGCTGAAGAAAACTGTGAAACAAACTTAGAGACTAAAATGTGAAGAATCTTTGATAAAGGCGTTAGTGTTTATACTCTGATGATGTCAGAGGAATGGCAAACAGAGCGTTGACGCTCCGGTGAAGTGTAGGAGGTTAATGGAGGCCACTGAGGGTCGATGGGGAACAAACCGAGCAGAAGGTCAAAGATTGTGTGAGTCCAGTCAAGCCGCGTGTGTGTGAGGTTAACTTACAGAAGAGGAAAGCGCTGCGAGGAAGAAGAAGAAGAAGAAGAGAAGCACAGCTCCCCCGCCGTCGAGCGCCGCTCTGCCCCCCTTGATGCTAATCCTCTGAAAGCTGTTTTCTAGCGAGGATTAGTGCCAGCGAGAACAAGGCTTAGAGCTCTCCGCCGAGCAGAGATGAGAAATCGAATACAGGTGCTTGTCGGGGGCTGAGCCCGATGACTTTTCTGTGTGCAATATCATACAGGGAGGGGGGGTAAAGGGGGGGGTTGCTCTCACTGCACCAGCTGCTATTACATCCTTCAGGGTGATATTGTTGGAATTCAGGCCAATGCTGACTCGTGCAGAACGCAGAAAAGAATCCCGTGAAGCTCAGAGGATCCTCTAACCCACAAATCACAACCTCTCCTCAGAGCACAGCAGAAACTGGGATGTTCTGTTCCTCAGTCGCCAAGAAAAGACTTCATTTAATAATCAGAGAAAAACCTGAGACTGCAGGACAGAAATGATTCAGAGGTTAAACACCCTCAGTCATCAGTATTGTTTAAGACAATAGAGATGGCAGATGCAATCTTGAGCTCTACATGCTTCTATGTCGCCCTGCAGTACTCCTCCAAAACACCAGGGGGCAGTGTGGTCTGTATATTATCTGTTTCTAATTCAAAATAAACAAATTTACACTTTCAATTCTTGAATCTTAAAAAGGTTTTAAGTACAGTTTCGGAAAAAAAGAAATGGGAGGTTAGTGTGAACGTTGCTCCAAGTGGTGAAGATGCTTCACTGTCTGAAAGTGACGTCTATTTTTGTAAAACTTCACTCTCCATCCATCCCATAATACGCCCCATAACATGCTGGGAGAAGAAGACTGAAAGCACACAGGCTAAGGCCCTCAGTCATGAAGGAAAAAACAGATCATGATGCCCCCCAGTGGGATCTCGTTGTCATGACAGCAACGTTTGACGCCATCAGGACCATCAAGGTTCAAGTTTTTCTCCTCAGAGAATCAAACTTTCTTCCACCTTTCAATGTCCCATGATGCTCTCTGTCAAAGTCCAAATAAGCAATTTAGTGGAAGGATATGAGGTATCTACAGAGGTTTTTGTTCTTTGTTCTGTCAGGACCAACCCATCAAAAACAGTCAGAAACTTCCAATTTTTTAGAACTGAGATGTTTATTAGCCCTTTTAACGACATTCGCACAAGAAATGTTGCTTTATCGTTTCATTCACAATATATTCCTTGTATCATGTTTGACACACTGGGCAGTTTTGCAAACTATTGTAACTATTTTTTCAAGCAAATATGCATTTGTTTCATGCAGAAAACACGTATTTTAGATAAAAGAGTAAATATTTATATGCTTTTCTTACTGCATGTTTGTAAAAATCAAACAGTTTTTCTGAAAATATGTGTGGATAATTTCATGAGAGCAGACATTTTCAAAAGGGCCAAAATAAAACTTCAGCTGACTATAGTGATATGATAATCCTCAAGGTGGTAGAATGTTTTTAAAAATATTTTTAACAGGTTTTTTTAAGAAACTATTTATCATTTTGATGAGATAGAGGTCTTTGAACTCATGTGGCAAATCTGCAACTTCTGCCTTGAGAGGGTTAAAGCTCTTCTCTCTCAGACGCCGTCTCATGGTTATTGAGCTGCAGTCGACTCCAGTAACGACCTTAATGTGGGTCAAGGATCGTCCCAAACAGCCAATCAGATCCTCTGGCTCAGCTGGTGAAATGTTTTGGGTTTATCGCTTGACTTTTTTGTTCCATAACCTTCAGGATCTTTGGAGAAATTCGGTATCCAAGCGTGTTTCAAACCTCAAGTCACACGGACGCACCTCTCGAGAAAAATTTCAATCAATGGTGGGATGTGAGAGAGCTGTGTCAATCCAAAACAACTTAACAGAAACCAAAAAGTAACTAAAGTTTGTTTCCAAGTTCTCTGTTTCTCCATGTGCTGACTCTGATGAGACTGTGATGTTATTCTTTGTATTGTTCCTATCTTTTCACCTTATTATTGTCCTTTTTTGTGGTCTTACTGCCCTCTTATAGTTTTGACTCACTCAGTCATTTACTCAATTGTTTCATTTACGAGTTTACTTCAACTATTATGCTTTTATTTATTTATTTATTCGTAATGAGTTGAGCATTCAAGTTATCACTTCCATTCTAACTTTAGGCTGTCATTATCCTCTTTATTAATTTATTTATTCACCGTTACACTTCACATATGTTGTTTTTATCTCTGTTTGTAGGATTGTTTGTTATATTGGTCATTTCAATGTTTCCTTATTTCTGACTCACTGTTTGTTTGTTGATTTTATTGTGGACCTCTATGGTAAAGCACTTTGTGAACTGTTGTTTTTAAAAGTGCTATATAAATACAGTTATTAGTATTATTACTATTTCCTATAAAAAGATGCTTCATGATGATGGTGGGTCATGTGAGTATCAGGAATTGCGTTTGAGTCTGGTTCATGGTGGATTGTGACTGCAAGCTGTTCTCTCGGGGGGCGATCATGCTTGAGTGCAGCATGTTTATGAATTAGGCCACGCCCCTCATCACAAAGGGAGCCAATCAGACCTGAATGTGTCTGTAAAGGGTCTCACATGTGGTGTTTGGTTTTCAATGCAAGCAGTGAACACAGATTTCAACACCTTTAGATACAAAACTGCTTGGATGCTCTGCTTGCTTCTGATTGGTCAGTAACCCCTCATTTAAATCCAACGTCAAACGAAGATCAGGCGACACTTCAGTGTGAGACTGAGTTCACTGAGACATGAGCCAACATTTCTATCACTCTGAAGTCAAAAGCTTCAGAATAAAACAGTTTTCATTTCAGCAGATTCTGCTGAATTTGATGTGGAGGAAAAACAAATGATCAAAGTCTGAAATGTGGAGGAGGTGGAGGAGGGGGGGGGGGTCTAATTACAGTGAGAGCAGTGTTTGGGTGACTGTTCTCTGTTAGCAGCTAATGACTGTGTGTGATATTAAACCTGATGCAGCAGAACAAACACGCAGCACGCCGCACGTTACAGAAATAAACTCGCCTCGTCCTTGTTCAGGGGATTATTTTCTGTCATGAGCTGCTGTTTTTCACTTTTTTTCCAGGCAGCCAGCTGGTGTATGTATACGTGCCTGTGTGTGTGTGTATGTATACGTGTGTGTGTGTGTTTTCCCTCCCCCGGGGTCGGCGGCTCGGCACTTGTAATGCATGGCTGTGCTCACCTGTTCGACACCGGAGACGCATCGCCTCCATCGCCGCAGCTGTAAGACGGATGAGGAGGAGAAACAGCAGCATCGGCGCTCCTGGAGGTGACCCAGCTGGAGCGCCACGCCGGCAACAGGAAGGTCGACGGTTAAAGGTGCCTTTGAGCAAGGCAGTGCATCCGCAAAAACTGGCAGGAAAAACCAGACTGTGGCTGTGACCCACTTTATGTAAAACCTGTGAGCCATGTTCCCCATGATTATATCTGATTTCTAAGACAGAAAATATGAGTTTTCCTCGATGCTTGATGTCCACGTCCAAAAAAACTAACTCCCCCAGGTGGTGACTTCACTGTTGTTCTGATTTTCTGTTTCCATTGAAAGCTCTGCTCTGACTGGATTCATCCCTCACTGAACATTTTCAACATTTATTGGCGGAGTTTATTGAATTAAGAAAAAAAAACAAAAACAAAGCAGAAATGTGCTCAACAGATACACTGTAAAAACTGAAATCTAAGCAAGTCATTCTGTCTTATTTGTAGTCAAAATCGTCTTATTCTTGATAGATTTTTTGTTGTACTGCAAAATGAAATAACATTGCATCTCCTGCCACAATAAAACCAGCTTGACAAACACACAAACAAGTCTAAAAAAAAAAAAATTAAAAGAAATTTTATTAAAAAAACGTCTATCGTCAAGTTTCTTGAAGGTAGAATAAAGTCTCAATACAAGAAACTTTGTTCTTACCCCATCGACAGATTTTTTTTCTTGTTACAAGCAAGTAACAAGTCTCGTTACAAGTCTTTAAATAACATAAAATAAGATGTTTTTTTCTGGAATTGAGGAGTAACTAATTGTGGTTACAGAAGGGAGGAGAACTGTAACGGGCAGTAACCATGGAAACCGCAAACATTCCAAAATTGAAACTGTTGCTTTGATGGGTGTTAATGTTGTTTTTTTCTGGTAGAGGATCATAGTCGAGAAGTTCACAGATGAGTTTTAGATCCAAAACTACAGGATGGACCAACATGCATTCGACCGAAAACGTATTTGGAGAAAGTGATTCATGTGCACTGATGTGTATAAATATGAAAGTTTCTGAAAAAACCACCTCATTACACCGTAAAAACGTATCTAAATCTGAGATATTTTTTCACATTTTGGTGTTTCAATTAACATATTTTTATTGCATTATTTAGACCTAAATCTCATGACAGTCCAAACTTTTGTTTTGCTGTCGTGAATAACATTTTCTTTTCAACTTTTATCTTGCAACTTTAGAGACTTTTATTTCTATTGTAAGGAAAAAATTATGACTGATTTTTTGGCCTGATTTCAAAATTTGCCAACCTTTTTCAATCTATAATTTGTCAACTATGACTTTACCCAGCATCATCCCATTATTTTACAACTTTTTGTTCCCCTGTGATCTCTTTACATTACAACTTTTACTTTGAAAACATGAACCTGTAACTTTGCAGGTTTAATCTCTGAACAAACAGACTTGTTCCCAGCTTTGAAATTGTGACATTATAACTGTTTTCCACTTTTAAAGGAACAAACACAAGTGACCAAATCACAAACTCTGACTCATGTTAAAGAGGCTCCGTCCAGATTTACAGTTTTCTTGAAAGTCAAACTTTTCTAAGCTCATTCTGAGAGGATTAATGAATCAAACTTCCTGTTTTCTGATGCATTTGTGGCGTCACTCCATTTGGAGCCAAATGGACCCACGACCATTATCAGCGATCTGCAAAACAACACACACTTTATCCTGAAAAGTTCAAACACACGTCTTCATCTCCACCTGTACAGACGAGGAGGAGGAAGAAGAAGAGGAGGAAGAGATGGACTTAATTAACCGCACACAGGAAGCTGATGTTTCCCAGACAAAAATTATCTCATCTTCACGCTTTGATAAAGAGAAACTGAAGGTTGAGAGTCTTCGAGGACTGAGACGTTTTGTGACCTGAGCGGAAAAGTTAAGGTGTATTTTGGTGGTGAAAGATCAAAAAAAGAGCAGAGTAGGTCAGAGCGAGGATCTCTGTTTTCTGAGAGGTACATTTATCCCTTTAGCACGGATCAGACAGCTCGTCCTCAGCCATAAAACAGCCTGACGCAACAGAGTCAGTGGATTAAAACGCCCGGTTTCCCCGTCTGCCGTGTCAGAGAGAGGACAGCTGTTTGACGTCTCGGATGCTTCCCAAGGCGCCCGAATAAAAGACCATTTCAGGATTTTATTTTTATTCCTCCGAGTGTGACAATATCTGTGACATGCTCTGTCAGACATTATGGCTGTCAAAAAAGATTATTCCACTTGTTTATTCTGACAGAGAGTCGGCGAATCAGTGCATTGATTTGGAAATAAAGAAATGTAGAGCAGCCAACTCCACGGAGGATCCGAGCGTTACTATCAGCTTTTTTTCTTTTTTCAGAATTATTCTCTGGACTCGTTCTGTGACCTGCTTTTGGAAGGGCTGAAGTTTTTTAATATCGTTCAGGTGGTTTTTAGTCGAATGACCTCACTTCAGAGGACTTCATCGACCTCGTGGAGCAAAATCTATGATGTCATTTCTGTTTTAAATCCAAAAAAACATAATCAGCGAACTCAAAGACCAGTGCTTGACACCACACTCGCTCAGACTGACCCCCAAGTGCCAAAATTCAACTCATGTGCCATTCGTACAGGATCAGTTTTACCTCAGACCCAGTGGTGATTGGTAAAAGCTGCAGAGGAAAAATATTTTGAGTACCACTTGTGTTGTGCAGCTTTTCGTCCTGCAGACTTTTGCAACAGTAATTTCCTCATTCACTGGCTGGAAATCAGTTATGAGCATTGACCCTTTTCTTTTTGGCAGGTGTGCCGCCCTGTCCCTCCCTGTTTTTATCTTCCTCATCTGGCATGATAGTGGTTGCAAAAGTTGCTGCAAAAGATTTGTTGGCTTCATGTTTAAGCTTAATGAATAATCACATTCTCACTTACAGATAATCAGCACAAACACTTATACTGTCCTACTAAAAACAACTAAAATTGGGTTAAGAACTGTCCAACGCATTATTAAAAACTGGAAGGATAGTGGGGACCCATCGTCTTCGAGGACGAAATGTGGCCGGAAAAAATCCTGAATGATGGTGATCGGCGATCACTTTAACGTGTGGTGAGATCAAATGGAAGAAAAACAACAGTAGAACTCAGGGCTATGTTTAATAGTGAAAGTAAGAGCATTTCCACACGCACAATGAGAAGGGAACTCAAGGGAATGGGACTGAACAGCTGTGTAGCTTTGAGAAAACCACTAATCAGTGAGGCTAACCGGAAAAAAAGTCTTCAATTTGCTAGAGAGCATAAAGATTGGACTCTGGAGCAATGGAAGAAGGTCATGTGGTCTGATGAGTTCAGATTTACCCTGTTACAGAGTGATGGGCGCATCAGGGTAGGAAGAGAGGCAGGTGAAGTGATGCACCCATCATGCCTAGTGCCTACTGTACAAGCCTGTGGGGGCAGTTGGCACTGCTGGGATAGTAGGCAGTTTGGAAAACAGCCAGAATACAGTCAGAGACACCATAGAAAAGCAGGACACGTAGGCACCACACTGCCCTCATGTGTTTGGGAGGCGTACTGCAGAAAGATGCTGACACATCAACGCCAAGGTCAAGCTTAGGACTGAGTCAAAGAGCAGAAGTTTTAAGATTATTTAAAAAAAAAATAAAAAGTTAGTAAAAGTAAAAATTGGCAAAGAGATGAGAGGTTCTGCTTTGTCCACAGGGGGCGCTAAACTCCGCCCAAACTGAAACTTTCTTGGTTTGTAGACACTTCATGAAAGTGCGGCTGAGGTAAAAGCTGCAGGTTCTCTGTGGAAGTTTCACACCGTGGGGTTCAGTGATGTTTCCTTTCTCCTCGCTCCCCTCTCCTCCCACACTGCAGAGCAGAGCGGAGCCAAAGGCCACACGCCATCAGCCGTTCATCAATACGTGATAACCTTTGTATGAGACGCACCACGCCTCCATCTGTACACATAAACAACACGCCTGATCGATAGCGCCCACTTCGATTAGAGTAAAAGTGCAGCGACGCTTTGCAGACTCCTGCTGTTTCTTAACTTTGCAATTAGCTGAGGCCTGGTGGCCACGCCCCCCCGCTGTGCCCTGCCAATCACAGCCTCCGCTTCACTTCCTGCCCCCCTGCTGCAGACAGCCAGCAGCCTCGGCGAGTCCAGCCCGGCTCGCTCGGCGCTCGCCATCATTAGCGAGCAGTGGGCGGTGCTTCTCGTTAGTGTCCTTATTAACGAGCTGCAGGGCCTCTAATTTACCGGCTCGGTGGCCGTTAAGTGGCTCCTCGTCGTGTCTCAGGTTGCACCTGATTGGAGCGGTTTGTTTGCCGCACGCCCCATAATGCACCTCAAACTCCAGCCTGCAGAACGCTCAGCTCTGAGGAGCCGACAGGTTTCTGACCTGCTGTTTGCTTCCAGGCGCTGACAGCTGCAACAGACTCTGAAGCTGATGAGTCACAGAAATTTCACCCTGAGGAGAGAAGAAGAAGAAGAAGAAGAAGAAGAAGAAGAAGAAGAAGAAGAAGAAGATCTGCTGCAGATGTGCATGACGTTGAAACGCAGACAAAACAGCTCAAGCAGGAGTGTGAAACAGCTGCACCCAACACTCACAAGATAAACAGGGGAACGAAACTACTGGACTATAAGGGAAACCTGAATATAAGCCGCACCCACTTCGTTCAAAAAGAAAAGATATTTGGACACGGTTAAGAGACGGGTCCACGTCGCAACATGAAATATTTACGCAGGAAGATATCACACAGAAATATTACTTTAATTCTATTCAAATAAATGCTTGTTCCCAAACAGTGCTTTGATTCTTTTTTACCTGGTCTGCTATGTCAAGCGTCTCCACCCATCAGTTACAAATTTTACATACAGTCGATGATGGTGACCCACCCAATATGACGGCAACACTGCAATACGCAATGAGGCGTCTACGAATATGATATAAAATGTTCCTAATGTTGTAACTCTTGCCTGTAGACTGTTTAATAGATGGATATTGTTCCTTGTCACCTGTTTATTCCTGAAGCCAAGTTTTGAGTGATGGGAAGTTCAGCTCTATTTAGAGAGCTGGCTCTTTTGGCTCGGCTCCCAAAGATGAGACGACTCTTTCAACTCTGAAAGGCTCATAATCTACGATCTTTTGTAGCCGTATATTTTACCTTAACTTTGCAAGAAATACTTGTTTTTGTGTTGAAAACCCTTTTGCATATATCGGTTTTTCAACGCCTTACAATTCATTCTGTTTAGTGTTTTAACCTCCTAGTTCCCACGATCGCGCCAGTGAGCCATTTGCCATTCCCCTGACGTCATCAAAGTGTAAACAGTTACACCTTTGGCAAACATCAGAATGCTATATGGCGCTAGAAAACTTAGATTCTTCACATTTTACCCCATAAGTTCGTTTTACAGTGTACTAGACTGACAAAACTTAATTAGTGAAAGAATTGCCCAGATGGCGATCACAACAACTGGGACGTCCTGCCTGTTTGAGGTCATTAAGTCACGTCCGTGAACCTTTTCACAGAGAGAACAAAGTTGACTGTAAAGAAGACGCTGAGCACTGATAAAGCTGGTTTTGTCCGTGCGAAGTCGTCAGACTAAACCGTGGTAAATGAGAACACATCAGCTTGTGTTTGTTTACCTGAGACTAAAAACTCTCTAACTCCTGCAAAGTTTTACCTAAAAAGCTCAAATTTCACCCAGATGTAGATGAAAAGGTGTAGAAGTGATGTGGTGGATGTTTTACGTCTGACATGAAGCATCTTGAAGTTAATGATGTTCAAAAATTGGGTAAGCTGGCGATTTTTATATCTTCTAAACTACAGAGTTGGAAAAAAATGTACCTACTGCACAGTGTGTGCCGGTAGCAAAATTGGCGATTCAGCCTGGAGACAGTTTTTGTATCAGGCTGTAAATATGCTGATTTCTGCTTTGAAAACTTTTTTTATTTCTATTTTGTTTGGCTTAGTGTGTTTGTGACTTCAGGTACTCCTGGAGCCAGCCTCAAGCGGACACTCGACCAACGACAGGTTTTGGCACTTCTGTATTGTCTCATATTTTTTAGTTGCCACTTGATATTGCCAAGGTAAGACTGAAGACCTTTTCCCATGATGCAAAGCCACCAGTTAATGTAATTATTGTATGTTACGGAGAGCTATTGTTCCAAACAACTTGATAACAAGCAACCTTCCAAAACTCAATGAATCATTCGTGTATGAAAGTAGCAGCAGCAAGTTTTGTATTTGCATTAAAACTAAAAGAGACTGAACTTGACTTGACTTCCTCCTTTTTTACAGGCAGCTGAATGTGAATTTTGATCAGTGAGTCATAGATAAGGAATCAAAAACCAGGCGGGGTCACCTCGCCCTCGGACGAAGTGACAGAACAAGTTCAGCAGCTTTGTCTTTGTGCTCGTAAACATCACAAGTTTAGTAATGTGACCTGAATACAAAAGGATTTTTTTTTTTCAGTGAGCACTGCTTTATGTGCTGACGACATGTGAAATGTTCCTGGAAGTGAATTCCTGAATTATTTTTCATTCTGCTTTACAAAAAGTCCAACAAAGATCCATGTCGGCAACATTTTGGGGAATAAAAGAACGCCGCTGAGCCGCAGCACCGCCGCAGGGCTGAGAGCACATCGTTTCTTCTCTGCTTCATTTCCAGACCCTGAAATCTGGAGGCGAGTTTGAAGAGGAGAAAAAAAGAGAAAGAGAGGAGAGTGTCTGTGACTGTCAGGCAGCGTCGGTCGTTTATCCGGCGCACCGGCGGTCACAGAGCCGTGAATAAGGGAGGGAGGCAGGAAGGGGAAAAAAAATGAAAGAAAAGAAACCGATCCCATTTCATCTCTGCGGGAACATGACAGAGGAATAAAAGCAATACTAAAGTTCAATGGGCCCTGCAGATTCCCTTCCACATGCAATTTGTCACAAGCAGCGAGGTCCAACCGCTGGAAGGAGCAGCACGAGCGCCGCCGCCACCGAGCGTCTGACAACGGCGTGTTATTAGAAGGAGCATCACACTATGAGCGTGTGTGTGTGTGAGTGTGTTCTTTGTCATGTGTGAGAGTTACACTTAAAGCCTCAAACAAACCAAACCATCAAGAAGTCTCAGTCTCATCCATTCAAACATGTGACCTGGTCATAAAACCACAAAATCTCACATGGTGAAATATTAACTGCACTCATTAAAAACTACAAACAATGAATCATTTGTCAATGTTTGTGAAGAGATTTTCAATGTGTGTACTGCATTTTTGGATATATTATTAAAAAAGGATATGAAAAAACAACATCTATACAGTTGTGCTTATAAATTTATGGAAGAATTTGTGATTTCTTGGCCATTTTTCTGAGAACATGGATGATAAAACTTTTTCTGTTTCTCATGGTTAGTGGTTGGGTGAAGATATTTATAAACAAACAACTGCGTTTACCCTTTTTTAAATCATAATGACAACAGAAACTTCAAAAATGACCTTAATCAAAAGTTTCCATCCTCTTGTGATTTTGTCCTGATAACATGAACACAAGTCGACACAAATGTGCTTGAATGTCTCCTAAAGGTAACCACCTGTGATCTATTAGCTTGTAATCAGTGTGTGTATAAAATTTCAGTGAGTTTCTGAGCTCCTGACAGACACTTGCATCTTTCATCCAGTGCTGCACTGACATTTTTGGATTCTGAGTCATGAGGAATGAAAAAGAATTGTCAAAGTTTCTGCAGGAAAAGTGAATCCAACTGTATAAAAGAGGAAAAAGATATCCAAGGAACTGAGGATGCCAATAAGCAGAGTTCAAACTCTAATGAAGAAGTGGAAAATGAGGGATTCTGTTGAAACCAAACCACGGTCAGGTAGACCAACAAACATTTCAGCTACAACTGCCAGGAAAATTGCTCTGGATGCAAAGAAAAACCCATAAATAACTTCAACTGAAATACAGGACTCTCTGAAAGAATGCTGTGCTGTTGAGTCCCATTTCTACACAAATGGCACAAAGTTTCCTGCTTACAATACGCCAAACAGCACAGAGACAAACCTCAAAACTTCTGGAACAAAGTCATTTGGAGTGATGAGACAAAAAGTGAACTTTTTGTCCACAACCATAAACATTGTTCCATTTGTAGAGGAGTCAACAAGGCCTATGATGAAAGGTCCACCATTCCTACTGTGAAACACGGAGGTGGATCACTGATGTTTTGGGGATGTGTGAGCTACAAAGGCTCAGGAAACTTGGTCCAAACTGATGAATGAAGGATGAATGCAGCATGTTATCAGAAAATACTGGAGGAAAATTTACACTCATCAGCCCAGAAGCTGCACATGAGACGTACTTGGACGTTCACACATGACAATGATCCAAAACACAAGGACAAGTGGACCTGCCATTGGCTACAGCAGAATAAAGTGAAGGTTCTGGAGTGGCCATCTCAGTCTCCTGACCTCAATATTGAGATCTCAAACCTGCAGTTCATGCAAGACAGAGCAAGAATTTACAGGAACTGGAGGCTTTTTGCCAAGAAGAATGGTCAGTTTTACCATCTGAGAAAATAAAGACCCTCATCCACAACGAGCACAAAAGACTTCAAGCTGTCGTTGATGTTAAGAAATGGGGGATGGAAACTTTTGATCAGGGTCATTGTGGAAGTTTCTGTTGTCATTATGATTTAAAAAGAGTAAACACAGTTGTTTGCTACTCAATGGCTTCACTTAACCACTAATCACGAGTGAAAGAAAAGTTTGTCAGTTGTCATTCACAAAGAATTCAACCATTTTTGGATCTTAACTTTTTTTGGGTTGGTTTGTAAATTGTTTGTCTACCACATTGAAACATGTCCTGTTGAGGTGTTCCTCCCTGTCACGTGTCATAAAAATGTTTGGTAGATAACGTTCCTGATAAAACTTTGTTTCTTCCTGATTGTTCTCATAACTGATGGTAGAAAGTCCCGGTCCACTGAGCCAGTGGAATGTAAAACTACCTGTTAACTCCTCCCTGCTCCCTGACATAGTCAGATGAACTCTGCACAGTCACAGATTCAGTCTTTCTCAGTCGGTCGAGGACAGTGAGTGTTGAAATGGCGCAGAAAGGAGTGGAGCTGGATCAAGAATCCTTCTCTTGTTCCGTCTGTTTGGATCTACTGAATGATCCGGTGACTCTTTCCTGTGGACACAGCTACTGCATGAGCTGTATTCAAAGCCACTGGGACAGAGAGGATGAGCAGAGAGTCTACAGCTGCCCTCAGTGTAGGCAGACCTTCACCCCGAGGCCTGCCCTGCTGAGAAACACCATGCTGGAGATCGTACTGCAGCAGCTGAAGAAGAGCCACCTCCAAGCTGCTCCTCATCCTTCCTCTTATGCTGGACCTGAAGATGTGGCCTGTGACGTCTGCAGCGGGAGGAAACTCAAAGCCCTCAAGTCCTGTCTGCAGTGTCTGGCTTCTTACTGTCACGAACACCTCCAGCCTCATCGTGAAGCAGCTCCACTGATGAAACACAAGCTGGTGGATCCGTCCAGGAGGCTCCAGGAGAACGTCTGCTCTCGTCACCATGAGGTGATGAAGCTGTTCTGTCGTACTGATCAACAGTCCATCTGTTCTCTCTGCTCCGTGGACCAACACAAAGGCCACGACACCGTCTCAGCTGCAGCAGAAAGGAGCCAGAAGCAGAGAGAGCTGGAGGGGAGCCGACTTCACATCCAGCAGAGAATCCAAGCTGCTTGTGAAGCTGCTTCAACGGGAGCTGGAGGCCGTCAACGTCTCTGCCGATAAAGCTGTGGAGCACAGCCAGAAGATCTTCAGCCAGCTGATCCGTCTCCTGCAGGAAAGAGGCTCTGAGGTGGAGCAGAAGGTCAGATCCCAGCAGCAAACTGAAGTGAGGCGAGTCAAAGAGCTGGAGGAGAAGCTGCAGCAGGAGATCACTGAGCTGAAGAGGAAAGACACTGAGCTGGAGAAGCTGTCCCACTCAGAAGATCACCTCCAGTTTCTCCACAGCTTCCCCTCAGACAGTCGTGAGTCACCTAGACGTGTGAGTAGGTCGTAGGTGTAGGCAGGAGAGTGTGTGAAACTCCTCCACTGTCGTCGACACAGTCGTCAGTCTCTAGTTGATGTCCTCCGAGACTGTGTTTGTACCTGTTTGGACTCACAGGCTCAAGTGGATGTTTTACTGTCAGAACCAGCAGAGCCCAAGACCAGAGCTGGTTCCTTGAAGCATTCACGTAAATCCACTCTGGGTCGAGCAGAGTCCATGAACACAGTTTGTTACTCTGAGTCTTTACTTGGGGTCACTATGGAACAAGCAGAGCCCAAGACCAGAGCTGATTTCTTAAAGTATTCATGTGACATCACTCTGGATCCAAACACAGCAGACAAACAGCTGTTCTTATCTGATGGAAACAGAAAAGCAACATTAAAACAACAACCTCAGTCTTATCCTCATCATCCAGACAGATTCACTTCTTATCATCCTCAGGTCCTGAGTAGAGAGAGTCTGAGTGGACGTTGTTACTGGGAGGTGGAGTGGGGAGGGAGAGGAGTTTATGTAGCAGTTTCATACAAGAATATCAGCAGATCAGGAGGTGAATCTTGTTTTGGATATAATGACAAATCTTGGGCGTTGCTTTGTTACAAAAACAGTTTTACATTTACCCACAACAAAGTCAGGACTCCTGTCTCAGCTCCTTTTTCCTCCAGAGTAGGAGTTTACCTGGATCACAGAGCAGGTATTCTGTCCTTCTACAGCGTCTCTGAAACCATGAGACTAATCCACAGAGTCCAGACCACATTCACTCAGCCGCTCCACGCTGGACTGAAGTTTTGGTGGTATTCTGGAGACAGTGCTGAGTTTATTAAGGTGGAGTAATAACTTTGCTTCATTCAGACTTACAATGTTAAACAAGAGGATTTCAGACTTTCACACTGATGATGAATCAGTCATGGTGTTCAGGTGTTTTTATTTTCCTGAGAAGTTAGTTTCTCAGTTATTGGACGTTAAAAACCATGTTATAAGTTTCGTTTTATGATAGTTGACAGCTGCCGTTCGTGAGTAGTTTTTATCGGGGATATAAGAAACTTCGAGAAAGAGCCTAAAGGAGACTAAACCTTCTGAAGAAGAAGAAATACATATTTTTATTTCTCTTTTTTACTTGGCTCCACCGGAAATTCTCTACTGCGCAGACTCTGGCTGCACAATGGCGGCTAGAGAAACGGGGTTTTTTGGCTTCAAAAACGTAGAACGTGGACAGACAGAAGCACGCTGTCCATTCTATATACAGTCAATGTCTATGATAAGGTTGAATCCTGGTCTTACTTGTAGTTAACAGCTCTTCTTATCGTCGCTTATGCTTGTTTTTATTTCTTTATTTCCATATAGTTACCTTTAAATGATTTCCTCTTTTCATTTTTTTATGTTTGGTGGAACCTAGAGTACTTTTCAGTGTTTCAATGTTTTAGTAGTGCATTATTTCTGACTGTTTTGACTGATTTTGTGTACTGATTGTTTTGTTCTGTGACTAAATGCCAAAGCAGATGTCATTAAAACAAATCTACCTATGGGTACAATAAAGTAACCTTAACCATAACCTTATATCAGCTGGAGTTTTACTCAGATGTCAGATGTTTAATCGAACATCACTGATGAGGAACGAGCTGAGGACTGAAAGGTTTGGTGGTTTAAAGAAGAAGCAGAGGAGTTTCTTTAAGTTTTAGCACAGTTTGTGAAACATGAATCCACTTTATGAGAAAATTAGAGCCTCTGTTATTTTTCCACGACTCTATTTTACTAAGTTGTGACACACTTTTACTTCGCAAACTAAGACTACCTGAAAGAGAAGACACATTAGTCTATGTCTGTAAATGTCTGCGAAGTAGAAGAGGTACTTGAGGAGACTTCTCCAGTGACATAGGAGGTTTGTTTTCGAATAAACTAAAAGCAGTGGCAGGCGAACAAACATCTACTTTCAATTTATAAGACTCTGATCTGTTTTTGCCGAGCATCAATCTGACGCTGATATTTTCTGCTGTTAAAACACGCCGAATGTTTTCCGACCTTTGCATCCGTGCGGTTATTACTCATTAGAGCGAGATGTTATTTTCTGATTCACAAACAGCAGCTGCCTCCCATCGCACTGATCAACGTGCAGCTAAAAACCTTTTCATTTCCCCGTCGTGTTATTAATAATTCGGTGCATAGGAATGAAACGGGTCAAAGCGTTAAAAGAAACACAGGGAAATGTTCTTTTCAGCCGCCTCCTGGTGGAAACGCACGACGTGGGGAAAATGAGTGAAACGAAGGTGGACGGGCTTTTTAATCCTCTGAGTGACGGCTGGAGTCTGTTTCCTGATGACAGCAGGTCGGAGCGGGCGGGTCCGTCACCTCCAGGGAAATTATAACCGCTCTGTATTCATGCTGTCACCGCCGCCGGGCCACGCCACCTCATGATACACAATCAGGATGAAACCCTGGAAACGGGAACAGAAAGTGGCGTGGAAACAGCGGCAAAGATGGAGAAATGAGACAAAGACGTGTTCTATCCATTTTCATCCATTCATCAAGACCCTCCATCCCCTAACCAGCAACATCCAACTGGAGGATGAATGGATGAATGAATGGACTGATCTATGGGCGTTTGTGGACTTGGTGGATGATACACATGAATAAAAAGATTTAACAATGAATCAATGGATAGATATTATGAAGTGGACTGAAGGATGTTCTGATGAATAAATAAATTGATGAATGGATGCATCAGTGAATGAATGAATGAATAAACTGATAGTCTGGTGAATACATAAATAAAGTGATGTAGGTATTCCTGGATGAATGAAATAACAAATGGATGAATGTATGGATGGATAAATAGATGGATGAATAAGTTGAATAACAGATAAATCGATGAATTGATGAATTGATGAATAATCTGATGGATGGATGGATGGATAGAAAAATTAATGGGTGGATGAATAAGCTTGACAGATTGGTGGATAGATTGATCGATGAATGAACTAATGAATAGGACTGCTAAATTATTTGATGAATGTATAGGTTAATAAATAGTTCAATGAATGAATGCATAAACATGTATAGATAAACTGAGGAGTGAATGAACGATTGGATGTATAAACAAATAGATATTTGATAAATAAATGAATAACTTGATGTAAGAATCAAAGCATGAATGGATGAATAGCTTAATTAATAAAGAAGTTGATGATTGACAGATGAATCCATTAATATGTACATGACTGGATGAATGAATAAAGTGATAAACTGGAGGATTCATAGACTGATGGCCAAATGAATGAAAGTATGGGTGAATATATTAATTGGTGGGTAGATAGTTAAATAAATGATTAAATTGATGTTGGAATAAATGAATGAATGAATGAATGAATGAATGAATGGATTAACATCCTGGTGAATAAAAATGGATAGATGGATTAATAAATAGATCCATTCATAAGTAGTGGAATGAATGAATGAATGAAGGAAGTGATAAACTCAAGGAGTTATAAATGGATGGATGAATGGACTGATGAAAAAGAAATTAATATAATATATGTAGATGGATAGAAGGATGAATGAATGAGTAGTTGGATAGATGTTAGCGTCACTCCGATGTCTGGAAAAAAAAAAAAATCTAGATTTCCTGTTCTGACTTTCTGTCCTTCGAGAATATTAACCAATCAGAGTCTTTCAGAGTCAGATTTCTACATTTAAAGATTGTATTTAGCTTCAGACTAAGGTGGGATCGTTCTTTAAAGGTGGAGGTGAAGTTTTGTGATCATTTTTCGAGTCTGATCACTGTTTTTGTCCAGCTTCAAAGTCCCTGAATGAAGATCCTGTCCCTGTTTGAACATCCTCAAACATTTTCAAAGCATCTGAACAAACGACTTCACGAGTGTTGAGTGAATGAGAGAGATTTACTGCTCCTCCTCCTCCTCCTCCTCCTTTAGAGAGCCTTCTGTAAAGAGGGGAGAAAAGACAGAGCTGAGGATGTCACACCAAAATAATCTAATCCTTTAAGCAGGGGAGGAATATTGTGACACCATGAAGAAAAGAAATGAAACAGCTGAGAGGACATCTTTTTTATTTTCCTCTGCTGAGTGATGACAACTCAACCAGCACAACAGCAGCATCGCCTCAGGCCACAACAATCAGCCAGAAACAAACAAAAAAAAAGACTCTAAATGAAAGACGGATGAGACTGAGAGGAGTGGAACGGACACAGAGCGACAAACAGAGAGAGAGAGCGATAACAGGAGGGAAATTAACAGCAGAGTGATGTAAAGTGAAGTCCGGAGGTCGACACCTGTCACTGCCATTTAAACCTTTTTACCAAACCTTATCAGGAACAGGCGGGAAATGAGACATCCAGTAATTCAGCCTGTCAGACCGCCACCGAGGGGACGGCGTCAGAGCGACAGGATGAATAAAACATCACCCGGAAAAACGCTCAGGTGTGACACTCAGGTGACCACGAGAAACTCATCGTGTTTGAGAGTCGGACACTGACGCCGAGTTTCTCCTTGACCCTTGATAACGCTGATTAAAAGTCTCTGTGAGGTTTAATGTTGATGACAGTGACACCTGTGGTCAGAAACAGTAGAGTTTTCCAGGATAAAGACTCCATTTCCCATGAGCACCTTCACCCGCTGCATTTGTTTGGGAAGCAGATCTGAATACAGTCTCTGCTGTTTCACACAATATAAGAAATTAAGTCACCCCAAATATGTTTCTATTTGAGCTTTTTTTCCTCACAACTAACAAACTTATCACTATTTTTTCTTTCTAAAATGATTTTCTCAGTTATTTTTGACACTGTACTCAGAACATTTCCACTAATTTCTCATGAGTTTTCCACATGAAATTATCTAAATTTTCCTCACAATTTAATGGCTTGAAAATTAAGAATTAAAAGTAGAATTAAAAAGAGGATCTGATCGATGTTCATTTTTCAAAACAAACACGTCTTGGTTCATCACAACAGTTGGCAGCAAAGGCTTATGGGAGTGTTAATAACAAGCTTTTCCAGAAAGTCCTCACAGCTACTGTAACACAACTTTACAGCCTCAAATCATTTTACATTTTTTGTATTTTGTATTTGTATTATAGGGTTTTATATGGGCTGAGATATGCGCCATCTAAATAATCTGAAAATTCAATTTATTATCCTATGACTGAATTTAAAAGTTTTAAGTTTTGACCATCTACATCATTCAACTCTCTTTATTCCTCAAATTTAAAAACTCAATATCCCCAGTTAACTGTCCAAGGCTTTATTTCTCAGCTAAGAATGACAGTAAAGGAGTTTTTACAGATGTGAATAGATCAAAACTGATTTTTTTTTTGTTTTTGGAAATGAATTCAGTTTCAAAACGTAAAATTCAATTTCAAATCATACCATTCAATTATTCAAACTAAGCACTTTAATTTCAATAAAACTGTTCAAATCCAGTTTCTAGTTTAAAAATCTAAGCCTTTATTTTTTACACATTTTTTTTTCTTTTTTCCTTATAAATCTTCACATTTTGGGAACTTATTCTTACAGATCTGGAGCTTTATTGTCTCCAAAATAACCCAGTTACTGGTGTCCAAAGACTTCACTGTCTTATCCAGAAACTTCTTTAAAATTGAAAACCTTAACCAATTGTTGATATTGTTGTTGAAACTTCTACAAATTTTCCGATTTTTGCTTGTTTTTGTTGCTTTTTTCTTGTAAAGACGCAACTTTGTAATCCCACAAAATTTGGATTTTTTTGTTGAATACTTGTGAATTTTCTTTTTCCTAATAAACTGTTGTGAGAGTGGAGATAATCGTAGGTTAAAAAGAAGAGTGTTTTTTGGACGCTACGCTCGATTTCAATATTTAAACAGGTGTTTATTTTCATACATCAGAAGCCAATCGTTGTAAAGTCCAGGTCGGTGAATTGGCTCTAAAACAGAGACAAACAGACATGAAAAGGCGAACACAGAGACAGGCAGCAGTCTCAGCTCCCATCAACCCGACGCTGCGACAGTTTTTGACAATTCAAAAAAAAAAAGATTCATTTATCTGCCTCACATCTTTCTGATGCAACCTGCAGAAAGACGAGTTCAAAGGATGTTGTCGGAGTGACATGAAAAAAAAAAAAAAACAGGCTGCAGACTGGGAGGGAGGACGTCACATCAACAGGACCCGCAAGAGTTTTACTGAGACGATGAAAGACGGTGGAGTATATTTGTTGGTCACTGACGGGATCGGACTTTTTCTCTGAGCGTTGGACGGCAACACGACGAGGATTCATGCAGAGACAGTTTCACTGTCAGACGCAGCTGTTTGTTCCACACCAGTGATTCCCAACCTTTTCCAATTCAAGACCCACTTTAAGTCTCAAACTGTTTCATGGCCCACTTCCAACGCTATGAGTAGGGAAGCTTTAAAATGCCTCATTAAAGCTAGATTTGTAACAAAGACCCAACATTTAAGACAGAAAAAAATGTTATAAAACCCAAAATGTAATAACTGGTCGATAACATAACAAATGTGAAGCCTAAATTGTTATAACCATTTGCCCACAAAGATAAACTTGTTGAATTTTGGGTCAGTGATTATATTTTTGGGTTAAACAGCATCAGCTTTATCACATTTAAGATTTATTGTATCTTTTCAAATTACTAAATTTGGGGTCATGTTACATATCAGGCTTATCGTGCCTTTCATTAAATGACTTTTCTTATACAAGAACCTTTGATCATGATCAAATATCCTTAACCCTCTGATGCATGAATTATGAAAGTCAGTGTCAGGGATTTTTCCTTGAGTGTTTTTATTTGTCTTAAGGCATGAAAAGAAGGTTGTTTTTTTTTGTTTGTTTTTTCAAATATTTATGACTTAACATTCAACTTCAAACATTGTGAACTAAAAGCGGACTAAAATATGACTTTATTTATTTATTTATTTTGTTTGATGTCTTTTCTTTCCTTTTTTCTTGGTAATGTCTTGAATAATCTTTTTTCAATGCTTTGTGAAACATTTTAACTCTCTTTCATCCATTTAAACACTGAATAATTTATAGTTTATAAGCTTTTTCACCCTTGAATGTTTGTCTATAACTTTTAAAGAATATATATGTTTGGAAAAAAAATTGAAAACATTTTTTCAGGCCCTTAGAAGAATAAAAATATCCTGACACAGGCTAATATGAATTTCCACCACATGAACCATTGAATTTAGGAGTAAATAACTTTTAAATAGATGTCCACTGTAGTGACCACAGGGTTAAACAAGTGAGTTTTAACATTTTTAACATTATTCTGTATATTTATATCTCTATGTAATTACCTTCCATTAAAATTCAGACTATTTGGAAATGATATGGTGGCCCATTTGCGATAACTCCGCGGCCCTACAGGGGGCCACGACCCACAGGTTGGGGGAACTGCACTTTCAACATACACCAACTGTTGTGCACGGGCTTCACCCTCCATTTCTATGGAGACAATTTTACAGCATAATGTAGATTTTACAGGGAATGTGAACAAGAAACAGAAAAGTTTCTACAGTCGTAGGTGGAAACAGAAACACATAAACCTCACACACACACACACACACACACACAGATAAAGTAAAAGTAATACCAGCACAGAGCGGGAATTTAATCTCAGCTGTCCGGTTCAAACCCGGCTGGAGATTTTATCCCCTATCATATGTCACTCCACTGCATCTAATAAAGAAGGTATATTAAAAAATGATCATATTTAAAATGATACCAATGTTTTCTTTCTTTCTTTATATACCTCTGAAAAAAAACATCTGTGGATAAAACCCAGAGGCAGTGAGGGTTTCAGAGTCATGTTGCAACACTTTTATCGTCTTCTTTTCTTAATTCAGCTTAGTTTAAAACACTCAGAGGAGAGAAACACATTTAAAAGCTACTGTTTTAAGGATTTAAATAAAAAGAAAAGCACACTAAGTAGAAATCCCAGCAAACAGACAAACATTGAGATTATTATGACTGATTGATACAATCTCTTTTTGTGTCCACTTCTGTTTCTCTCACACGTCTTGCAGAGGCTTTATCACCTTTTCAGGGGTCTCATTTATAAAATAATCTTTACTAAACTGCAGAGAAACCCTGAATGCCCAAAAAATAAGGCATTTTTCTGTGTTTTTTTTTGCACACAAAAGGAGAAAGGAGGTCATACATTCTTGATTTATTTTGACGAATGAAGCAATACAAATCATGGCTTAATATGAAAGAAAAAGAAAACGAGAGGTTGCATTTTCTTCATTTTTCTTCACTTGTCCTCATAATCAACAATAAATGATCAATGCAAAGCAACTTGTGCACGAAGATGCAAACAAACAAGGAAGTAGATTAAAAGTTCCCAGCACTAGATGACGGGAAAACCAGGAGTTTAGACAAGGGAATGAAACTTTCCACAGAAGATTAGAGCCACTGGTTAAAATAATAATAAAATAAATAATAAATAAATAAATAAATAAAATAAATTAATTAATAAATAAATTAAAAATAAAAATAATAATAATAATAATAATAGATTAAAAATAATAATAATAAATAATAAATAAACAAATACCTAAATACATAAATAAATAAATAAATTAACAATTATTATTATTATTATTGCATTGGAAATGAATAACAATTATTATTATTTGTATTCTTCTTCTTCTTCTTCTTCTTCTTCTTCTTCTTCTTCTTATTATTATTATTATTATTATTATTAATTATAATATGGTCCACTCTGACTTTAATCCCAAATTTCATTAAAACTCAGATTTCTAATTTTTTTTCTTCAAATAATATATGTAAAAAAAAAAGAAAAAGGTTGACCTTATTTTTCTTCTTATTTTATAATTTTACTAGAAGCTTTAATCCTCTATTATAACTTTCTGACCTAGAAGCAGAGGAGTGTGTGCATGAAGTGAGGGTCTAAATGGACATATAGGTAGTTTACTGCAGCAGAGATTTCAAACTTAGCGTGGAAAAAGGTGTATGCCAGTTACAGGCCCCATTTTGTGCATACGCGAGCTTCTTCAACGAGACTCTCTGTGTTTTTTCAGCCTCAAGATCCAGGAACTTAAAGGTTCTCAGGTAGTTAATATTCAAACCATGGCAGTGACGTTTAGAGAAGAGAAAAAAAAAATATTGCAATACATGGCCAGACCAGCAGGGGGCAGTAAGACAAAATTGAAGGCTGTATTGGTGAAGCCATTTCTTAAAGTCTGAATCAGATTATAACACATTTCTCAAACTAAATACAGCTACTGTAAACTGGATATCCACTGACATGTTCCTGTGGTCAAACTAGAGCCATAATTGGCGAGCCAGCCAAGAGCGCAACACCAAAACCTCCTGACACCTGATTGGTCAATGCTAAAAAACGCTCAGGCCTTAAGACGATCGTTGTTAAGGAAGTATCAAACCAAGTCCATCACAGCTGGGGGTCAAACTGTAAGAGCTTCAGAGTGGATGAAGCCTCGTTGGTTTGTGGATGACCAGCAGCTTTTTTTCGTTTCAGAGATTCACACACGGAGCTTTGAGCTTCAGCGCGCGGTTTGAACCTCCTCGTAATCTGCCCTCAGAGGCGTTTCCACAACAAATTCAAGCGCCGCGTTTCATGTTTTAATTACAGCCTGCCCTTCAGATCGAGACTCAGTTTAGCAGTCCTGCTGGATTTCACTCCGTCCAATAATAAACCCTCTCAATTTCTCTCTCACACACACATTTTTATCCCCACAGAGAGATAAAGGGTCTTTACTCTCTCAAACATTCGGGTGCAGAGTGAGACGTCTCTGCGGCTTCAGAGAGCGTTTTGATGACACTTCCTGTAAAAATTGACGATCCCCAGAGCCTGAGTTGTAAAGGTTTAGTGACCACATGATGCTTTTTTAGTGCTTTTTTGAGCTCCAGTACTAAAAGCCTTTTAAAAAAAAGTCTGGATATTATGAGCAGTGGAGAATATGGAGACATTACGACCACTGATGCCTGAAGAGGGCGCTAACACTGATCAGTGATGCACTTCTTTTGTGCCTTAGAGGTGCAGTAACATCTACTCACAGTTTTCATTTCTTTTGTTTTTTCTCAGTCCTACTGCTGCTACTTCTTCCAACAAAGTGTGGATTCATCCGCCACTGAAAGTAGTCCCTGTCAAGTATTTCCTGTCCTAAATCACAAAATTGATTGAGTAACTTTTGCATGAAACAATGCATGATAGTTGGGTCTAATTGAGGTCTCCACAAAAACTGCTCCCCCTGGTGGCTGGCTGCAGTATAAGTCAAACTCTATGTCTCCTCATTCATTCCAGATGAGAGGTGGTAAAACTTTAAAAAACTATTACACCTCGTAGAAATGTTTCTCACATCCTTAAGCTGCAATGATGTGAAGATGTTATTTAGCTACATTGTGTTCAAGTCTTTTTTTTAATTAAGGAGTTGGTTTTTCATTAGTTATAAGCCATTAAAAACTGGGTTATAAGTTTTGTTTCACGATGATTGACAGCTGCCATTGGTGTGTAGTTTTTATCGGGGATACAAGAAACTTCAGGAAAGAAAACCAAAGAGTTTAACTGCACAACGGCAGCTCATGTAATCAGTTTTTTTTGGCTTCAAAACCGTACGATTATGGAAGGTGGAGCCACGCTGTTCCTTCTATAAACAGTCAATAAACGTATGAAAACAACATTTGTTTGTTATTAATTGAGAAGTAAACCAACAATAATATTTTCATATTATATATTGCCCATGAAGTACGTATAACGTGCGCACAGAATACTAATTAATAATAAAAACGTCCTTCCTGGACTGCTGGGTAAGCAAATCGAGCGCACCTTCCCTGGAAACTGCACTAGCCACTGCGATGTCCTTAAGGTGGATCGTCTTTTCTTGTTGTTCCAGTTAAGTAGGACTATGTTTGATACTTTCTATAAGGCGTCCTCCAAACCCAAATTTTGCCAAGAGGCTAAGAAGACAGAAGTTCGCCCGACGCACTGAATGATGACTGAGATCCAGGGCTTTGGTTTGTTGCTTTTATTCTAGGTCTTCACATAGATCTAAGGCAATGAACGGAAGAGCCAAAGCACAACTGAGACACAAAACTTACAATGTCCAAACGTTCAAACATAACAAACTGACCTTAAAGTGCGGTCAGCAAAAGTTGGACGTCTTCTCTAACCCTCGATGAATCAATAAATCGTGCCCACAAAATACTATTTCATGGGAACGAAATAATAAATCGTGGCCATGAAATACTAATTATTTATTTTTTTGCCATGTCATATCTAGGGCTCCGTAGTTTTGCTCTAATTGCAAAGTTTCTTTTTTTTTCTGTCTTCTTCTGATTCAACACAAAATTGCAAAGTTTCTTTGTTTTAACTCTCTGTTTGCTTCGTGTTATTCTTTTGCATTTTTCAAAATAAACATTTTCATTCATTCATATCGATTAGGGTCGGCTCTTAACCAGAAGTGGAAACCTCACGATGCACGCAAAGTGTTTAAATGCTGGTTTTGAGTTTTACAAGTTTGAGCCTTTTTCACCAGAAATTTACAGGTTTAGTCCGGGAATATTACTAATTTCTTTCTGGATTCATTCTTTTAATTTGTAGTTTTCCATCACAGCACTAAAACGCTGATGTAATTTGTGTAGCTTCCATTATCACTGCTGCTCAGATCTTTACAAACTCAGGTATCAATACATCAACTGTTGCACAGGTGCATCTGCAGAAAACATGGATGAAAATCAGAGGAAACAAGTGAATATTTAACTCACTGTTTCTGCACGTTGAAGCTCTTTGGAGTTCAAATACTCAGCAGCAACAAGAGACAAAAAAAAAAGTGTGTTTGGTGCATTTATTTCATGCGACAGGTGAAGACTGAGCCCAGAGGATAGGCTGGGAAAACGAGTCGTCTCATTGTGTTTCAGTGTTTGAAGTCTTTCTGCGGGAAAAGATGCTGAATTAGTTAAAGCAGAAACAAAACGAACGCCCTCGTCCTGCCGGCTGCCAGAACATTCCTCCGCTTAGCCTTCGCTTGTTGAGACTCTCAATCAGTCCTGGCACGGAGACGCTGCACATATTGGAGTAGGCTGATTGGCTTTCACGTCTTGGCGGCGGAGGAGAAAAAAAAAAAAAAAAAAAAAAAAAGAGGATGGTTAGTGATTAAATTCACTGGCAGCCTGGGCAACACAACACAACACACACTCGTCTGTATTTACATTGTTGGACGCTAATCCTGTTAATGAAAAATGTGCAGGTTTTCACAGCCACTGGCATGAGGAGAGCCAGCCCTCTCCTGTGGGAAGTGAGGTGGGATGAGTGTTCCTCCGCCAAAATAAAAGACACATTAATAAGTAAAGAATGTCGCAATCAAGTGAAATTATGTTCTGCCTCAGCTCGACTGCAGGTGCACCTGAGTGATGGAGCGCAAGTTTCTGAGCAGGTGACGCTCTGATGTCATGACAATGGGCTGAGATCTGAGCCTCCATGTGTGTGTGTGTGTGTGTGTGTGTTTTCTCGCAGTGTTACACTGATCTAACTCTGTTCCAAACACACACACACAAATAAAAACAAGGCACACATCGTCCCCACAAACAAAGCCTGTTCTGCTTTCTGCTGCTTGTTGTTTCTCTTGTCTTCAGTCTGTTTGCAAATCTCATCGTGAGCTCCTCTTAAGTTTCTGTGTCAGAGTTTACTCAAAGTTTAAACTCTTTATTTTACATTTTTTTCACATGTACATTACATTTTGAAACATCTGAGTGTAGAATCTTTAACAGGTAACTTTCGCAGATACAGAAAGTGTTAATTTATGACTCTTAACAAAAAAGGTCCAAGAAAAAGAGGAGTTATTTCATCTTTTAAAGTTCAGCTCAATCACAATTCTTCATTTTGAGTTTATTAAGTCATTGTTTAATGGATCCTGATTGGCTGCAGGGTGACGGTTCACTCCTGGACACCTGAGAGATTGAACACATTTTCAAGCCGACTAAAAGGCTTCTTCTTTTTTTATTTTTCTTTTAGATCTGAGATTCAAAAGCCTGACTACGATCTGAGAATTAAAGATCAAAGCCAGATGATAAAAACTAAAATACAATAAATGGAAACTGAGGTCAAAGTCTGTATTTTGTGATTGAAGTAAATACTTTGGCTTATATCTTAGATTTTTCTCCCTAAAAGAACTCATGGACTGGAATTTGAAAAAAAAAAAGGCTGACAAAAAAGAAAAAAAAAATCTTCTTTCTTTCTATTTTTTTTCTCTCTCCAAAAATATACTTATTTATTGAAACAGAAAACTGGTTTTGAATCAAGAATGTGAGGAAAAGCTGAGAATTTTGTGATCAAAGTCAGATTTCAAAGAGCTCATTGAAATGTCAAAGATAATTGGAATTGAAAGGTCCAAATTATGTTTTAAAAATCAAAGTTAGATTCAAAAACCAAAGTTAGATTTAAGAGATTAAAGATTCAAAAACCAAAGTCAGATTTTAGAAATCAAAGATTCAAAAACCAAAGTCAGATTTTAGAGATCACAGTCAGATTTGAGAGGTCAAAGATTCAAAAACCAAAGTCAGATTTTAGAGATCAAAGTTAGATTTAAGAGATCAAAGATTCAAAAACCAAAGTCAGATTTTAGAGAACAAAGTCAGATTTTAAAAATCAAAGATTCAAAAACCAAAGTCAGATTTTAGAGAACAAAGTCAGATTTTAGAGATCAAAGATTCAAAAACCAAAGTCAGATTTTAGAGATCAAAGTCAGATTTCTGAAGATCAAAGTCAGATTTTAGAGATCAAAGTCAAATTTTAAAAAGCAAAGATTCCAAAACCAAAGTCAGATTTTAGAGAACAAAGTCAGATTTTAAAAAGCAAAGATTCAAAAACCAAAGTCAAATTTTAAAAATCAAAGCTAGATTGTAAAGATCAACGTTTGAGTTTTAAGATCAAAGGCATAATTCAATCGTAAAAGTCATATTATCAGAGATTAGTCATATTTCAAAGGTAACAGTCAGAGCTTCAAGATTAAAGGCAGATTCTTAAGATGAAAGCCAGATTTTACAGATTAAAGGCAAATTTTAAGGATCAAATCAAAAATGAGGTCTTAATTGTTTGTAATAAGTTAAAAAAAAGTCTGCCAATGGAATAAGTAAATACTTCTTGTAATAAGAGATCTTTCCAACTTCAAGAATCTTCATGAGTGAATTTTTCTTATCCATTGGTAGATTTTTGAACTTGTTACAAGCAATTCAGACCTCATTTTTGTCTTTTAAAAAACTTGACATAAGACATTTTTTTAACAAATAAGACACAATGACTTGCTTACATTTCAGTTTCTGCAGTGCGTCGTCCTTCAACACAAGTTTCCTGCAGAATAAACACTTGTGGACATCTGATTGGTCATTATCTTGTATAAAGCAAGACTTCCATGCACAAGTGCAAGGTGAAACCACACAATTATTCTTTCCCATGCTTTACCAAACCTCAGAGGATAAAGATAAGCTGTTTCCTGGTAAGTCTTATATTTAAATGACCCTACAATGTATATTTGTGGAGCCCAGCATATGGATCAGTAGAAGCTTAAAGCCACAGCCTCATTGGTTTCTGAAAGAGCAGGGCCTGTTTCACGAGTTGGAGAACAAGCTGGTGTTGTTGGTCATTAATAAAAGTAGCGGGTGAACCGCAAACCCTCCACTTGTGGCTCTGGCTGAGGTATCATGATATATTGAGATCTTTTTGGCGGCGACGACGATGGTGTAAAATATTTAACATCTCTGCAGACTCGGAGCAGCAGCAGACAAATACCCTCCTCTGAAGTTTCATCAAAATCTGATCAGCAGCATCCAAGATATTGCGCGTGACAGACGGAGGGATGGAGGGATGGACGAGTGCCGACCCTCAGTCCCACTGCGGGGGGCAACAGTGCTACCAACGGCTAATTAATCAAATTATATGACAGATGGTGTAGAGGAACTATTTCCCCCACAGGACGCTTTTAGATGAGCCACCGGCCTCGTGGTGAAACCGAGCGTCAGCACTTGACTGAAGTCCTTTCATTCGGTCCAATAAGAGCGCGAGGCCCAGGGAAAAAAGGGCAGCATTAGTGGAGGACTGGAAGAGAGAAATAAGAGAAGAATGATGGAAAAATATTGCTCTTTCCCTTTGGATGTGATATGATCGCAGACGGGTTATATTGCTTGGTGGAATATACGACCCCGAGTCTTAATCTAACCCAGAGGGGGAGACCGAGGACACTATTCCGGAGTCCTTTTCGACGAAACCTAGCTAGGGTGCCTGTTTTTGCCCTGCTGCCCTTGTATTTGTCTAATACCTGGGAACTTTGCCGAAGTAAAGGTCCGTCCCCTGTGTGGGTGTGGGGAGGAGGAGGAGGAGGAGGAGGAGGAGGAGTGCAGCCAAATTTAGCCTCAACTATCACAGTTTGTAGTGACTTGAATCTGTTTATTTGACAAATCTGGATTTTCAAATGTCCCCACCTGTGTGTGTTTAACCCCCTTTGTACCATGCTTTGTTTCAGAGCTTATAACTGTTGAAACATAAGGTCAAAATCATGTTTTGGCTAAAGTCCACATCAGGATAAATGCAGCTGAAACACTTTTTTCCCCCAACTTCATTTTTTATGACCAATATTTGAGCATCATTAACTTCAAGATGCTTCATGTCAGACATAAAACATCCACCACATCACTTCTACACCTTTTCATCTACATCTGGGTGAAATTTGAGCTTCTCAGGTAAAACTTTGTAGGAGTGAGAGAGTTTTTAGTCTTAAGTGACCAAATACAGCAGATGAGCTTTCGTTTTCTACAGTCGAGTCGGACAAATTTGCGCAAACAAAACCAGCTGTATCAGTGCTCAGTGCCCTCTTTGGAGTCAACTTTGCTCTCCTCATGGGAAAGTTCAACAAAAATCATGAAATTGTAGTTCCCAGTCAGGGGTTGTACCTCTACTGTTACGCACGTGAATGTGATTGAAGATGCGTGGCAATAAATAGGTCTCGCCATTGAGCTAAATGGCTACAGTTGGCTTTGTGTGAATACTAGAAAATTGGTGAAAGACAGAGTGATTCCCAGGGCTGTAATCCAACAAATGACTCTTTAATAGATCTTTTATGTGACACCTCTGTGCGATTTTGGTCAGTCAAGCAGAGAGCGCTTGACTATCACAGGCTGTCCTGGGATGAAAACTCAACGGAAAATGATGAAGTCACTTTTGTCTTGCAGCTAGAATCCTGTTGAAAACAAAGACTTGCAGCTTTGTCAGATTGACATTGAGGAGGAAATGGTCTAAGACTGTGAAGCTGCTGTTATTGATGAGACAAACAACGGACTTTACAGGAGAAATTTCACCACTTGGAATAATTTGATGAAACAACACTTTTGATATGTTTGAACTCTGGATTCCTCTGGTGGAAAGGAGAGTGAATACGGGCTGATTCTTTCACTAATCACGTTTTGTTGGTGAAGAAAACTGTAAATGATGTCGGAGGAAGCGCAAACAGCTCGCCAGCAAAAAGGTTAACTCTGCTTTCATAAACTTCTTGAGCATCCTTTTCTGAAATAAGTAGGCAGGAAACAAACTCAGCGGTCCAGGTGGCTTCTCTCCAGGAGGTTGGCTGAAAGACTCATTTTTTCGCCAAACTCCTTTATTTTTTTGGTTTTTACAAGTGTGGATTTAAAGCTTCACAATGAGTCATTTTTACATCTAAAACCATTTTATATACAGTTTGATTCTCATATCATTTACCTTTTGCTTCCATCAATGACACATTTTTGCTTTTTTTTGTTCGCCAAGAATGAGTCACCGTTTCTGAATATTCTTGAATCAGGTTCAATAAACAGTCAAAGATTTAATTTGATATTTTAATCTCCTCCAGATTAGATGCTCTTCTGGTCTGGACCCTGGTTTTTTTCACTGGTACCCAAGTCAGGGCTTTGTGCGTCAGGTTTACTCCGTATGTTTCAGCTCTTTGTCCTGTTAGACCCTGTTTTTCTGCGTCTCCAAAGAGCCTTAAAACATCATGGACTTCGTGACACTCAGCTCAAAGTGAGGCCTCCACAAAAACAGCTCCCCCTGGTGACCGGCTGCAGTACAGGTCAAAAACTGTCTCTCCATTCATTTTGAATGGGCTGTGGTCAAAGATTAAAAAACTATTACACCTCATAGAAATGTTTCTCTCATCCTTAAACTGCAGTGATATGAAGATGTTATTTGGCTGCATTATGTTCAAGTCTTCTTTTTTCTGAGAAGTTGATTTCTCATTAGTTATTAGACGTTAAAAACTAGGTTTAATGTCACATTTCATGATGTTTAACAGCTGTCTTTCTTGTGTTGTTTTTTCAAGAATAATAACTTTCAAGGGAGATCAGACTTATGGAAGATATATAAAGTGTAGGACAACCTTCAGTTTGATCTGGATTGATTGATAACAAGCTGTGAGAGTAATCGAGTTAAAGCACAGGATGAAAGAACAGCAATGGTTTGTGCTTTGGCTCCAAAAAAAAATTAAAAATCACTTCTTAAAGTGATTGTGAGCAGAATCGGTTGACTCGGTTGCCCCCCTCTGGCTGGAGGACTCATGCAAACTGTTTTGAGAAATGCCACATGTATTTGTTTTGCAAGATAACTGGAGATCGTACAGTATTTTTAACTCTACTTTTCTTTATTCAAGACGGCTTTTTACCAGATACAACAAGATGAGGTAATGTGTTTATCAATAGTTATGTAGCGCTGTTGTTTATCCTTCTGATGCATGAATTATGAAAGCCAGGATTTTTCCTTTGAGTGTTTTTATTTGTCTTAAGGCATGAAAAGAAGTTTTCCATTTTTTTCTTCAAATATTGGTAATGGAACATTCAACAAAACTGTGAACGCAATGTAAATATGCTTCTTTTTTTTCACTTATTTTCTTTTCTTTCTCTTTTTAATGCTTTGCGAAACATTTTAACTATCTTTAATCCATTTTAACACTGAATAATTTGTCATTTATACACTTTTTCACCCTCAAATGTTTGTCTCTAACATTTTTAAAAATACATATTTGTTTGGAAAAAAAAATGAAAACATTTTTTCAGGTCCTAAGAAGAATTAAAATATCCTGACACAGGCTCATATGAATTTCCATCACATGAATCATTGAATTTAGGAATAAACACCTTTTAAATAGGTGTCCACTGTAGTGACCACTATGCACCACAGGGTTATAAATGTGACAATAATCAAACTTTGTAAGTTTGTAGCATAGTTTAGTAGCTGGTTACATTTAGCTTAGCTCCTCACAGCCTGGTGCTCTGATACATGTCTGTAACATTAGTGAATCCTGGTTGTGTCCTACCAGTGCTCATCTATCAACTCCAACCTCACCAAGCAGAGCAAACGTAACCTGGCTCTTCATTTTATTGATAGACTCTCAGGTTTGAACAGATCACTGCAGAATAACTGCTGCATGTGGACAGGAATCAACATTAGCACAAACACATTAGAGACTGTTTTCGCCTTTAGCCTGTGCTCTATCTCTCTCCTGTTTATCTTTCTTCTTCTCTTCTGTCCCTCTTCTAAAATTTAGGCTGGTATTGGAGACACTAATCCGACACCAGTACTGATTGAATTGATTGGACAAGTCATAGACATTTTTTATAGATAAAATAATATTCAATACCCATCCAGAATTACCTTTTTTTCTCATTTGAGATTATCTTTCATTTCCTTAAGTGACAAAAGTATCATAAGTATTGATATTTTCATAAGACAATCAGTTTAAAAGCATCAAGATCTGGTATTGGTTGTATCTATATTTTAGTATTGAGCCACACATTACTTGCTAAACTTCATCATCTGGTGTGTTGTTGTCATGGAAACCTTGGCATGCCATAAATCAATCTGGTTCAATCCGACCCATTCAGTTCTTATTGGGAAGCTACGGATTAGCTTTTAGAAATAACATATTTTGGCGCTGATAATCTTATTTTACATCACATATTGTGATTCGGCAAATCTATAAAAATTAGATTTTTTGGTGATCACTTTCAAACTGCTCACAGCCACTTAACTGTAAAAAAATAAATAATAAGAAAGTTGCATTGATCCATCAATTCATGGTTAATTACAGTCCTGGGTTACATGTAACCTGTGATGTGTGTGTGTGTGTGTGTGTGTGTGTGTGTGTGTGTGTTTGCTGCCAGTATTGTGGAGGCTCCAGCAGCTGACTGACCAATCTCTGCTGATTTGGACGATGTTCCTGAACCTTGTTAGAGCACTTTCTGACTCTCTCTGGCTGTGTGTGTGAGAGCCGGGTTAACTACCAATTTTTACCTGTGTGCTGTCGATGCACAACCTGTGTGTGTGTGTGCATGTGTGTGTGTCCTCAGCTCTGTTCTTGTTTGTCTGTCGCCCACACTCGGCTCTCTCGCTCTCTCGCTCTGTTCAGCAGGTTTTCTGCTCGCTAATCAGGTGGAGAAGCTTCCTGCCGGGAAAATAAGAGCCGGCTCTGCCTCGGGAAAACAATTCAGCCATCATCCCGCCATTACAGCCATGGCCACAGTCCTAATTTATCTCCCAGAGTGTCGGTTGGTGTTTTCCTCGTATTGGAGGAGAGTTTCCGAGCAGCGCGGCCTCTTAATACTCTCTCGTGCCTCGCTCACAACAAACAAATGAGAACAACAAATCTTCTGTGCCAAGTAGATTTACTTTTATCTGCGCTATCACCTCGCTCCCCGACCACTCATAAGATTAGAAGGAGCAAGCCGCAATATTGGATCTGTTTTGTCAGCTCTGTCCCGCTGCCTTTTGCTCACAATAAATCCAGAAGCTTTTTCCCTTCTCTCCTCTCTCTGCGAGCGGCTCTCCTCATCACTCCTCCTCCTCATCACTCCTTCTCTCTTTGCTGGAGAGGACAAAAGTAATGAATTGGAGAAGGAGGGATAACACGAGGGGGTGGAGGGGGGGTTTAATACTCTGTCTTCTGAAGGAGGTAGAGAGGAGGATCTGTCTCTGACTGTAAACACTCTGCTCCTCTAATAGGAGATAAAGAAAGTTTCCTGTGTTCGTCAGAAAAACGACAGTAGCGCACGACTTGTACTAACATCACTGTAATAATATTACTTTTACTTGTAATGAGTAGTGTAACCAATAACTCTTGAAATCCAGTAATAATATCAGTTACTCACCCAAAAAGTGACTCGTTACTTCCTTAACGTTGTTATTTATGATTTAAAATCCAACAATCCACAGATTAATATCATCATGTTTGTTCGAGCTCCAGTCATGGTTGCCAGATTTGCAGTTTTCCAGCAGAATCCAGCATCTTTCTTGGCTTGTTTTTATCATTGCTGTCATACATAACTGGCAACCCAAGTTTGCTTGAAAGATGGAGAAGTACGTGTTTAAGTTTAACGACTGGAAATTTTCCCGTTACTGTAGTTTTGTGGAGGAGAAAGACAACAGGAACATGTCAGATCTTTAACATTAGATCAACTTTGACTGGATTTCAAAAATTTTGTCTCTCGTTCTCACGTGTGTATTTCACAAAACCTGTAACTTTGATGGATTGATAGTAAGATAACGCACCTGAAATTTCATTCCTGATTTAGAGGTCACGTGCAAATTCCGAATCATGAAGAGAAATAAAAATAATAATGATACATTTTATTCAAAACGCAATTTTCATCTCCAATAAATCTCGAACTGCTACAAGGGCTTGGTAAGAAAAAAGAACATAGGTCGCAGAGAACAGGTGAAAATCAGTTAAAAATATTATCCAGGTGACGACAGAATATTTTGTTGACAGACGAAGATATCACAAGAGAAAATAAATCACTCAGACTTAACAAATATCAACTGGAGAAGCAGTAAACAGCATCAGCATCCTCTATTTTTCACTCTCCTGTCAAAGGACACAATTACCATCTTGGTGTGTAAATAAAAGTAACATTATCAGTAATGTTATATATTACTTTTGGCAGGGAGCACTAAGTAAAGTAATAATATTACTTTTAAAAAGAGTAACGAGAACTGAGTAATGTACTCCTTTTTTCAGTAATGCGTCCAACACTGGTCGGTATCTTTTTGGATTTTAAAAAGCCGAATGTGACGATTGTGGCGGCGTTATATTTGGTGATTATGAACTCATTGGTCTTTTCCAGCTTTATGATGGAGTGGAAATAAAACCTGAGGGCTTCTGAGTTTTCCTAAAGAAAAATATCAAGCGAAGAAGAGAGATAAAGAATCTAAGAGAGGGTTTTTTTTGTCTCATATAGATTTAATTTTGTTCTTGTAAAGAAATATGTTTGTTTACTTATGCTAATTCAGATTCAGATTTATTTTATTCTCTATTGCACTGTTCTCTATTCGCTATTGTTGTTATAAAATCTTTGTTCAAAATGATCACTCACTGTTTATTGATATTTTATGTATCAAAAGTACTTGATACTGAACATCCCTACATGAAAAATACTCATTATCTAACGCCTTTTCACATTTGAAAATGACTTTTTATTGACACAAATGCAACTTGAAGAATAATCTGGTACATAGTTAATGATGATAAACAACCTTTATCAATTTGACTGTAACCCTGTGGTTAAGGACACTAACTCCATCCCTCACACATATTGTTTCCACTTCTATATTTGGTAAAACTTTTGTATTTCTTACTTTTGGGTGCAAAGATTGTATTAAAAAGCAGATTGTGAACAGTGTGTGTCGCACAGAAAAGCTGTCTCTGATAATGAATGCTGTCCCTCTTTCAGATTCTTTTTTAATGTTTTTAAATCTCACATGTAGTTAAACTGTCGCTGTCCATGGTTCTGATTCTGCAGCTCGACTCTCTTCCTCTCCGACCTTTTCTTCTCTCCACCATTATCTTCCTCTTTCCGCTCTGCTTTGTTAATATCTGCTTTTTACTTTATTTCCAGCTTCCAGAATTTAGCCACATAATTATTCCACAAACCAACACGCGCTCAGATTTCCTGGAAAAGTGTGAACGGTCAGTTTTTTGTTTTTAAGGACACAGTGTGCCGAAGAAGTGAAAGAACAAAAACACTTAAACTGGCTCACACGCTGTGTTTAAACACAACCACATATTAAAAGAAATCACAAATTTCTCTTTCTATTCCCTCCTCTATTGTTCTGCCTGAGAGGTAAAAACAAAAAATGAAAGAAACTGTGAAGTGGATGAAAAAAAGAAAAGAAAAAAGGTTTTTACAGAAAAGAGGGAATGAAAAAAAACCTGCTGAGGCTTCAAACATTCAGAAACTGACTTGTGGAGTCGCAGGAAGCAAAGGTTTAATCCTCAAAGACTCTGTGAGGAAATGTCATGTTGTGTTGATTCTGGCGCCCCCTGTGGACAAAATCGGTACTGTCTGTCATGACTAAAAACTGGGTTTGCACAGATGAATCTTTTTAGGTTTTTGTCAGCTCTCAACAGGACACAGAGTCATGATGTTACGTGTCAATCTGTATCTACGATTGTTATTGCCACAATTTGTTTTCCACAGCTTTGGTCACATCAGGAACACTTTTCCTTATCTACCTTTTCAGAAAAAAACCCAATTTAGTTTCAATATTGAAATGCACAAATAGACGGACTAAAAGTGTCCCTAAACTTGCTTAGGGGGCAAACTTTTATGGCCCTTTTCCACTAAACAATTTCAGCTCTACTCGACTCTACACAGTTTGGTTATCTTTTCCTCTAGCCCGACTACAGACTCACGGTGGGCGTGGATCTTATAACACAGCTGCGCTAAAGTGCTGCGCAGAAGTGCGTGCATGTTCATCTAAAACGCCACACAAACATAATTTTGTACTAACATATGTGCCACCGTGGTCTTTAAAGGAAAAAAAAAAGCTTTAAAAAGATTTCATTAAAGAAATACAGCGGCTCAATGTCGGTCGTCATGACAACGGAGGTAAACAACAGCCTGGTGCTGCTGCACGCGGAGGAAAACATTCCTCGACGAAGGACTGTAGTTGAGAAGGGACCTAGGTCACTCTAGTGAAATTAAAAACTAAAAACCCGGACCATATCGTCTCTAAAAAACAACTAGTTAGTAAGAAGAAACTTGACCAAAAGGAAAAAGGTTCCCTGTGGATTAATGGACTGATTGGTGCTTAAAGACTCTCGTGGCAGACAGATCGCTCCAGCACCGACCAACTTTGATTTAATTTAAAAGACTCTTTAAAGCCAACTATCTTTGCTGTTGACTTCTTTTTGCTTTAAAAAGGACTTTTAACTTCTTTAGGAATCATGAAGGAGCATTTTAGGGCTGTATTTTGTCTTCATTCAGTCTGGTTCTGTCGGCAGTCCAAATTTACAGTAATTTTTGGGCAGCGACTGAATAACCTTTGCCTCTTGTAAGTGATTTGTTCAGAGTCAGAAGCTGCAGAGACGACATTCTCTGACCAATGAGTGACCGGCAGTCCGTCCACGTCACCTTTTAGTATCGGCTTTACTCTCTTAGAACCAGGGTAGAGCAGGTACTAAAAACTGGCGTCTGATGCGTAGTACCGCGCTAATGGAAACAAAACACAAACCGAGTGGAGGCGAGTAGAGTTGGGTCAAGACGGGTCAGTGGAAAAGGGCCAACAGTCACCCAACAATCTAAGGTGAAACTACCTCTGTGAAACTACAGCAGAGGTAAAAGAATTAAACCAACATCCATGAGTCTCACGTGGTTTTCAGAGATTTTCACATTTTTGCACCTTTTTCAAACTAAATAAAGAAATAAGATTCTGAGTTGTTGCAGATTTCCTTCCTTTACTTCTCTGTTTTCTCAGATTGGTGCATCCCTGCAGGTGAGAAAACGAACGTTTTTAACTTTTGTCACATTCATTCCTGTAACAGATTTTTTTTTTCCCCACCATATTTTCTTGCAAACCTTTGTCTCTTTCAGAAAACTACTTTTCTTTTTGCAGAATCTGAAGTTGTACTTGTTAGCAGCTCCTTCACACTGAGTCACACTCTCTTCTTTTCTCTTTCTGCGAGCGTCGCTTCAGTTTCCATGCCAGGCTCCTCACAGAGCAGAAACAAGAAAATCAGAACCTGAATGAAGAGCTGAAGTACGTGCTGCAGCGGCGGCGGCATGCGGCGCCACGGTCCGCCCACCTTCGTGTCGCCCGTGAAGCCGAGGGGTCGAGGAGAAGCCGGCGGAGTCTGCGCGCAAACACTTCAGCGAGTTGACAGGAGTCCCTCCCCCGTCTGAGCTGGAGGTGAGTCACCTCAGACGACGGAGCGCGCTCAAACGTCACCTCTGAGCTCCACAAACGACCGGCGGGAAGCAGCGGCGGCGAGGCCAGGAGAGTCAGACTGGAGGACTCGCAGACGCAGGAATGTGTTCATCAGGAAACAGTTGTTTCTGCGTCGTTTCTGTTCGACACGTAGGGGAGCAAATATTGTGACAGGTGTTTGACGCGTGCGTGACTGACATGGAAAGAGGAAATCAACGTGAGTGACAGGTTTTAGACGTTTCTGTCTCTTTATTTAATCTGAGCTGCAGTTTATTGAAGCTGCATCGTGACAAGAGCGGCTCAAAGTGAAGAAGCCAATCCCAGGTCACAGGAAAGTTTAAAGAGGGGGTATTGTGCTATTTCACATCTTTATTTTGTCCCTCTTATGTCCCCGTAGTTTCTTTACATGTTTTACATGCTGCAAAAACTGAAACATAAGCAAGTGTTTGTGTCTTATTTACAGTACAAATGGTCTTATTATGCTTGATATGACGCATGGATTGATCTAAAATATCAATATATTGATACCAATACCTAAAAATATCAGTAAATTGTCGATTTCCTAGACATTTTTATGTTTCTGTCATCGTCAATCTACCATTTTGTGCAAGCTCTTTGAACAATATGATACTTTGAATTGCTGAAATAATATATTGTTGATATCCACAACATTAAAATTTACTGTTTCACAATAAAGCAGAAAAAATTGAAGCATTTTCAGGTAAAAATAAACAGTTTTTTACTTCCATTCATGAATAGAAACATTAGTTTTAGTAGTTGTGTGCTATTCTTGAATAATTTTGTCACGTCATCCTTACGCTAAAGTGGTATGACGATGTCATTTGGCTGCATGGTGTTCAGGTGTTTTTTTTCCTGAGAAGTTAGTTTCTCATTAGTTATTGGACTCTAAAAACCGTGATATAAGTTTCGTTTTACGATAGTTGACAGCTGCCGTTCGTGAATAGTTTTTATCGGGGATATAAGAAACTTCGGGAAAGAGCCAAAAGGAGACTAAACCTTCTGAAGAAGAAGAAATAAATATTTGTATTTCTCTTTTTTACTTGGCTCCACCTGAAATTCTCTACTGCGCAGACTCTGGCTGCACAATGGCGGCTAGAGAAACGAGGTTTTTTGGCTTCAAATCGTAGAACGGTGACAGGCGGAGCCACGCTGTCCATTCTATATACAGTCTATGCTCTTCACACATCCCAATTAAAATATTTTGCAGCAAAATAGGGCTGCAGCAACAGACGGGTGACTTCACGGAGACTATGTCCATGTTTTATACGGTTTATGCTTCGTACCCAAGCTGCAAAATGACAAAAAAAAGTACCAATTTGTCAAGAGAGGGCAACAAAATCAACACATCCTTTAAGTTTTCTTTGTATACATATAAATTCTCTGAGGGATCATGTAAACTGTAAAAGCATCAAATATGAGCAGCTAAACGTGTGAGAAGATGATTTTCTCTGCCTCCATCTCGCTGAAATGCCGCCTCTTGTTTCATAAAGTGGCAGACGCCTGCTGTGCTAACAGTCGTCACTGTGATATAAGTGACAAAACCGGCAACACATCAGATCTGAATCAGGCCCAGAGTGACTCACTGAGGCCCATAAAGCTGCTCTCTGAATACACACCGCTGATTAAAGAGGTCAGCAGCCTCCATCAATCCTCCCTTATATTAAAAGACAATTTGTTTTCTGTTGTGGAAGCTGTAAAACGCCTCGATGTCCAATCTGAGCGCAGCATATGTGAGCTGTAAAAGGATCTTACATCTGACATATTTATCTACCCACAGCATCAGCAAACGCCCAAAACCTCCCTCGTCATCCCGCAGGAGGAGGATGAGACCAAAACGCCCTGTCACCTGATTGATGCAGCGGCGTATCTCATCGGCGGTCACGTCTGGCGCTGCACATGATAGAGCTGGCGGCGAGCTGAGAGGCTTTTAGCCGCCGGACGGGTCAAACGGCGCTATCGTCAGAGTAAAAGGCCAGCGTAAATCTCTCCCCCGCTGCTGCTGCTCTGTCGGCTGATCAATACCGATCTAAAGGTGATGGATGAGAGCAAGATGGACTCTATCTTTTCTTCTGCAGGCGGCGGGATGGAGAACATCTTATCTCTCACAGGAGGAGAGCAAGGGGGTCACAAAACATCTGGAACATGTTGTAAAGTGTCAGAGTGTTTCATACGCTCGTCTTATTTCACAGAGATATTAAAGAAAAGAGTCTCAGCGTTTCAGGAGAACAAGCAGAAAACCACTCAAGCTGAAAAAAAAGATTGTGAACACCCTGCAGTTCCTCAAAAGGTCACTAGGCTGCCTTTAAAAGTGAGAGTCAGAATGTCCAGAAATATTTTACTCACTCAGAGAAGATTTTGGCTTTCATAGTTCCTCTTAAAAAAGACTAAATGCAGATTATCAGAGCTGTTTTTGAGAGAGAAAAAAAAATCAATTTTGAAATACATTGGCTGATAAGACGGACAAAGATTCTTTGCTTTGGCTCGGTGTTACCAAAATAGCACCATCTGTTACAGACCTCCCATTCTTTTTGTTTACCGCCCAGACAGTCTGGAAACCGTGGATCATGACGCTGTGGTCGTAAATATCCTGATGCAGCCACATCCCCCCGAGGCACAGAGACGAGGCTTTTACTATCGTACCCAGAGGAAAATAACTGAAGTAGAATGAAGTTTGGGAGAAAAGTTAAATCGAAACAAAGCCTTATGAAACTTTTCGGATCAGATGGGTTCCCATTCAAGTCAATGTGTCAACTCATACTGTGGTTCTGCGAGTCACAAGTGAAAACCAGTAATCTTATTTTTCAACCAATTCAAGGTAGGGAAGCCCGAATGAGTCAGGAGGCAAACCATCCAAAAAGAGTCGGGAGCTTTAAAAACTAAACAAACTTCACCAAAGGTAAATCAAATTGCATTAACCTTGATTAAAACTACACATGGACATTAAAGCAGCAATCAGTGATGTTGCAGCTGTTGCATGTGGTCAAATTATTTCTACCTTGAAGACAATTGCTTGCAATAGGCAAAGCATGTGTGGTAAGATCTGGCTTTGTAACGACCATGACTTCCTGTTGCCAATAGGGGGCGCCTGACTTTGTCACATACATGGAATCATAGATAATAATATAATAATGATAAATTTTATTTGTATCGTGCTTTTCGAAACTCAAAGACACTTTACAATTTAAAAGCAATACATAAACACATACATCAATTAAAACAATAGATATATATATAGGAAGGCTTGATGCCTTAAGGTGGAGTCAGCAGCGTTGTCACTGTGGCGGCCATCTTGGGACAGGCCTGCTCTGTACAGTAGTCAGTGGAAAGGATGATGATTTACTCACTAAAACACTCGTAACTCGCTCAATTCTTGACAGATTTACCAATGGATTAGTTTATTACAAACCTTATTCACGTGGCAATGATTCAGGCTGAGTTTTTAATTGCAAAAAAAATTGAAAATAGGGGGCGCAGATGGCCGAGTGGATATGGCCGCGCACCATGAGGTTCGCCCTCGAGCGGGTGGCCCGGGTTCGATTCCCACCTGTGGCCTGTTTCCCGCATGTCATTCCCCACTCTCTACCCCCTTTCATACTCTATCCACTGTCCTCCACTATCCAATTAAAGGCAGAAAAGCCCAAAAGATATCTTTAAAAAAATTGAAAATATTCTTAAGTGTGCAAGTTACGTAGCTAAATGTCTGACGTTTATAACAAACCAAGCCATTTGAAAATCGGTTGAAAATTGAGCAATCTACAGTTATTTCAAAGTTCATGCCCCATTGTCTGTAATGTAATGAGTGATCGAGCAGCCCTGTCCCAAGATGGCCGCCATGTGACAACGTTACTTCCCATTGGCTTACAGTGCACACGAGGCATCTAAGCCTTCTTTTATATATATCTATGAATGGAATTAGGTTGTGACACTGAACATGTGTGTCCAACATTGCACATGACAGAATTGAGGGTTTCATTTTTCTGAAAATACCATCAATTTTGATTGTCATTTGTAGCCACGCCCTTTCGATCAGGAAAAATTCAACAATACCTTTCCTTCCTTAATACGTGTAGTTTACATACATTAAGTTTGAAGATGTTTAGAAAAAAGCTGTAGGGCTTATTAGTTGAAATCGATACCCTGCTAGTGCAAACATTTCTGAACTTTAAATTATATTTTCCCCATAACATTTTTTATTTTTTTTGTGAAGGCCTTGGCAGGATTAATGTGCAAAAAAAAATTCATACACATTGGAGAATGTAAAAAAATGACTTTCATATCATCTGTTGTTATCATGGTTTTTGTATTATTTTTAAACTGCCAAGTAAATTGCAAAGGAAAAGTTATGCAGGTTTGCAACACCCAAAATGAACAAAGTACCCCCTTGAGAATTATGAAGACTTTATAACATGTAAACATTATCATTCTCATTAAAAAGATAAAAAGTGCAACCCTCAGCCCAGGTCTGGACTGGGACAAAAAATCGGCCCTGGCATTTTGGACCAGACTGGCCCACCATGTTCGATCAACCCCCCCCCCAAAAAAAAAAAAAAAAACAATCCACCACTCTGTCAGAAATTTCTTCTAAAGCATAATTCATCTTTTTAGGTTTGCTGATGTGTTCTAGGGAGGAAGAAAAGATAAAGAGAAATTTTTGGCGACTATTTGGCAAAACTGGCAAAATGAAATAACAACTATTATTTTTCTTTAAGCAGTGTCCTCTAATCCTGTGTTTTTTTATAACACACAAATAAGCAAAAATAAACAATATTTGTTGGAGTATGGGCTTACATCATTCATGGCCCCACTGCTGTATATATCAGTGCTCTGGTCGGGGCACCCCAGTCTAAAAGTCTGGACACGCCCCTGCTAAAGTGTGCTAGCAGCCTGCGTTATGTTGCTCTGCTCATCAAGGGATGGATTTATGCAAAATGGAGGGTTCAGCAACTTCAGCTCGTGGAATAGGCGGTGTTACAGTAAAAGATGGGACTCTACTTTCCCCGAGGTAAAAGTCAAACAACTTCTCAAGCGCTTACGTGCAGTGCGCCGCTCTCTCTCCAATTAAAGTTAATGTCGATCGCCCATCAGCGACCTCCCTCTTACTCACTCTCCGCTGCCAATTTTCATAAGTTATGGTTCACCCATAAAACCAGANTTAGGAACTGTATTCACAGCAGCCTCCTTTTACGGCCTCTGCAGCTAAGCGATGTCCCTCTCGTGCTCTTTGGGCCTCAGTCGTAGCTCACCTAGAGGCCATTAGTGACCTGAGGGACCCGTGTGGAGCTGATGGACCTTCGCCATCACTCACAGGACCCTCGTGTTCGTGCGGCGCGCTGGCGTACGATCGATAAAAGGTCGCCGAGGGGGTTCAGCTCAGGCAACACAAAGAGCATCAGTTGTTTTCTCTTCTCTTCCCTGAGACGAAGCCTCCTCTCCAACCGCTTCCCTCCTCCTCCTCCTCCTCATCCGCCGCCAACGCCGCACGTAATGATAAAGGCCGTGAATTGAAGCTATAAATTACCTCCTAACGTTGAAGAGTGAGATGATTAATCACTCCACAAAGTCTCCGCTGAGGAGACACAAAGATGCGCCTCCTCAGTGCCAAACAGCTCCTCTGTGCTTACCGGCGATGATTTACAGCTCGTGAGGCCGCTTTGCGTCGAGCCGGGCTGTCGGCGGCGGCGGCGGCTGAATCAGGAAGTGTGAGGAGATGCCAGGCAGACAAAGAGCCCGAAACAAAGTCTGCGGCACCTGAGAGAAGCTGCAGTATGGACATGTTTGGCTGATGACGCCGCGCTCTCTGCTGCTTCTGTCAGTTGTAATAATGGCCATCCGGTCAGAGACGCGCTCCATAAATCAAACAGACTGCCGGTTTGTTTACCCGCCGGGGTTGGGGAGAGGTCTGAAACAGCAGTATCTGTCCCCGCCAGCTGTTCCAACCCCTCGCCGTCTCTCACAGCCTCGGCTAATCTCAGCTTTCCAACTTTCTTTAACTCTGCTCCTGCTTTGTCCTCCTCATAAAGAGGTTTTGGACAAACTTTACCTCCGCGCTCTCGTCTCCTCGTCCCGTCTGCTATCTGGTACCAAAGTCCTGACTCTGTGTGCTCCGGTTAATTCGCTCCTTTCTGCTCCTCCCAGTGGAGCTCAGAGGAAACTGTTGGTTTAACAAAACAGGGGGTTGTGGGTAAATAGGTACCTCCTTGACTCGCCTGTGTGTGTTCAGTGTAAACAGCAGCGAGAACACCAGAGGCTGGCGCCGCTCGCAGACGGCTCACCGGGGCGTTCGCGGGCCGCGTTGTTTGTGTGTGTTTGAAAACGGCTGAAACACTTTCTGCTCTCAGTCTTTGTTTGGTTCACAAATAATCAAACAGAGCTCCACGGTTCTGCTTTCTGGGGAAGTTTTCAAAGACATCAGCCTCTTTTTTTAGGCCTCACAGCTGCTGTCAGGTGATTAGACGCTCTTACATGTTTAAAAACTTCGATCATATCTGATTTTAATAACCAGAGTTTGAGTCAAAGGGCCTGATCCACTTATTAAGATCCCAAATAACGAGAACTAAATTACCTGAGTTTGTGAAGTGACAGTAACTAAAGCGCTGTGATCTAACTTTAATTCTGCAGTCTTCAAAAAGAAAACAAAGTTTACCTCAGATTTTTCTGCTGAAATTATCATAATGTCCTCGTTCTTTACCGTCTGCAGCGAAGCTTTTCATCCTCTCTCCTCATCTGGATCTCTGGGTTTCCGTTCGTACAGAACAACTACTAGACAAAAGTTTTAACTCTCAGTAAACATCTAATAATCTACATTTAAGAGCAATAAAACAGAGAAACTAACACTATTTTCCATCAATTGTATTTAAAGGTCAGACTCAGTGGAGGTGTTCGACTCAGGGTTTTAAGAAAGTTCAACAAGTTATCTTTAAATCCTCTTTTTTTTTCCACAAAATTTGCTTTTTAAGTAACAATTTTATCTTAATTTCTCATAATATTGACTGAAACCTTGGAGTTTTGACTTTTTATCTCAAAATTTAAACTTTTTATCTCAAACGTTGCCTTTATTCCAAAATGTTATGTCATCTTTAAAAAAATTCCCTGGACTTGTGAACGTTTAGACTTTTGATTTCTTAAAATTTAAAATTTTTAAGTCAAAATCATGACTTTTATCTAAAAATTGTTTTTTGTTTGTCTCAGAATTTTGTCTTTATTTCTCAGAATTTCCACTTTTTATCTTAGAATATTGACCTTTAATCTTAACGTTAGAAACAATTCTTGCTTTAAGTTTAAATTCTTGCATAAGTGTAAAAGCTTCTGATGTTTCAATGGTTTTATCTAATTTTATGTCAAGTTTTTAAATGTTACTCTGCGTTGTGAAAACTTCACTGTAGCATAATTTTAAGAAAATCCTATGATGCAAATCTCCTATTTTAGATGCTTGAGCTGTGATGAGTTGATTGGGACAGGAAGTTGTGCACAGAAACCACCTGAAAATGCCTGAAGACTTTCAAAATAAAACAAAGCGTGTCAAAACTAGATGGTATTTATCTTAACTACAACAACAAACAGACTAAATGAGCCAGAGCAGGAGCAAACAGGTTTGAGGTTTTTCAGCCCAACATGAACCAGGAGAGGATCATCATCATAACTTGCAGGAATTGAAATAAACTCTTCCTTTCTCTGCAGGAAATCCACGTCTCAGGTTTAGTCGGAAACAAAGAGATTCATTTTTAAAACACCCGCAGTAATTCAAACCTGCATTTCACAGCCCAGAGAGATTTCTTCAACATTTCTACATCCTGCCGCTCGTCTCTTCCCCTCCAGATGAAGCTGCAGGGCTTGGCAGGCCAACACAAGCTGCAATTGATTCAAAATCCTTAGCGGCAAAACAGACAAAGGGGTCATCTATTATCCTCGCCGTCCTCGCCCTGCGCCCCCTCCTTTCCCCCTCTCTCCTCTCTTCGCCTCTCCTCGACCCATCTTTGGCGGTCACCCGTTAAAAGGAAACTCTGGGGACGCCACGGAGCTCTCTGCACCGCCGGCCTCGCTCCACTTCTCCGAGGCCGGGGGCCGGGGCTAATTGGCGGATCCACCAGGGAGTCCTCCAACCGCCAAGCCGGCCAGCCAGGGGGCCCATTTGCAAGCATGTGATCTCAGCTGAACAGGGGCGAGAGCCAGAGACGGGGGAGGAAGAGGAGGAGGAGGAGGTCGGGGGACGCTGGTGGGTCTGGAGGACATGGGAGAAGTGATTCCCGTGGGGTGTGTGGGTGGAAGGAATGAGAGGGGGAAACTTCTGAAGCACTCTGCGGGCTGTGAAATCACTCTTTCAGTTTTCTCCGCGACAGTTTAGAGACGTTTTTTTTTAAAAACAGAGGAATAAACAACGTGATCTCTAAACGTGCTCCAAAGCCCCTCAAGAGGCTCGATCTCTGCCAAGAGGAACTAATGTACAGCGCGGCAGCATTCAAAGCACATGAGCTGTGCAGGGAGCAGGGACAGACAGAGAGGGTTTGTGGGTAATTGACAGGCAGAGCTCCTTTACCAGCAGCTCTTTGTGTTTATCAGCCGAGCCGATCGATGGTCATCTTAACCCCGGGAGAGCGAGGGCCAGGATGGATGAAAAGTAAAGACTCCTCTTTTGTTGTCCGGGCAGCTCTGTCCAGCGCCATCGGCGGCGCTCCCAGAAGAGCCCGCTCAGAAAAATAAGAAAGACTGGAGCCATGACAAAAAAGCCTGAATAAATCTTTCTGTATTTTTTATCCCCGATGCACCCCAAAAAAATGCTTTCAAATATTTTGGTTGGGCTCTGGCTTTGAGCCTCTCTTCAGTGACCCGCCTGGGTCCGGAGGGAGCAGCCAGCAGAGAGAAGCTGGAGGAGGAAAACCGCCGAGTGACACAGTCGGATTTTGATCATGCAAGCCAATGCAAACTAGAAACCACAGCAGTGCTCGGCTGCTGCTCGCCGCTCTGTTCTTCATGTTAAAACTGGATTTTTATTCCTGTCTGACAGAGTTAGCACTCGTAACATCATGCAATGGCTCAAACTTTTCAGTTCCTGAAAGAAGTTTACTGGAAACTGTGGAGTTTTCGGTTCTGGATGAGGAAATTAAGACCTGCTTTCTCTCAATCAGTGACACTGCTGTGTCAAACAGTCATGTGTGGATTGACACTGAGATATCAATACGACCAATACCAAATCTTTATGCTCTAAAATCAATTCTCAAATCAAAATATTGACACTTTTGATCCGTTATTCATTTGAAGTAATGTTTGAAATTAACAGGAACACAGTGGAAAGTAACTAAACAGCAGTTGGTGAAAGCTACTTTTCCTAATCATGTAAATAAAGTGCAGGGGAACCAGGGGATGGAATCAATAATAATACTTTTTATTTTAGTGCTTTCAAAGACACTCAAAAGCCCCGTTTCCACCAAGCGGATCAGGTCGGTTCGTTTTAGTACGGCACGCATTTTGTAGCGTTTCCATAGACTAAAAGCGGGACGGATCCCCTTATAAGCGACTCGTACCGCTCCACTTTTCAGTACCCTTCAGTTGGGGTGCCAAGCCGCTCCAAACCGGCCCCAGGGGTGGGGCTATAACCACTGCGGTAATTGATTGGTCAAAAGATCTGTAACTTCCCGTGCGACAGCGGTGATAAAGAACGACACACAACCCCGCACGCAGCCTTTCCTGAAACAAAGCTTCATTACGTTATGGAATAAAGAGCCACAGCTGATCACAAAGTAGAAGAGTTGCTGGATGTCCTCCATCTTTCTCTTTGTTTACAATGCCACACATTTCTTTTTCCTTGTATTTATTCGCGGGGTACACTGTGTAGCGCTGCAGTGACGTCACACGTAACGTAGCTGATGCGGCTCTCGACATCCGGCCCATCAAGCAGGGTACGGTTGGCTGTGGAAACGTGCACAGGATCAGGCTTTACCGATCTGACCCTTACCAAAGTGAACCGATCCGTACTACACTGCCTGGTGGAAACGAGGCTAAAGATGCTGTTCAGTGGATAAAAACATAATATAAAAAATCATAAAAAGCATTAGAGTATTTAAAAAGGGGGCCTGGTTATGGAGGGGTTTGAGGGTGAGGAGAAGGATTTTGAAGAGGGTGTGATATTTAATGGGGAGTAAATGGAGGCTTTGGAGGACGGGGGCTATGTTTTCTCGGCAGCGGGTGAGCAGCAGAGTTCTGGATGTATTGTAGTTTTTTAAGTTGTTTCAAAGAGAGACAGAACAGAGCGCCTCTCTAAAAACTTCCCTTAAACTATGAGAAAAGAAACTTTGATAGTTTATTTCCCCCTCGATGTTTCATCAAGCAGAAATCTCTGTCCTTTTCTGTAATTTGTGCAGACTCTTTGAATAGATATCGACGACGTCAGAGACAGAAATCAAACACTGAAACTGTTTTATTTGGTTTTTGGTTCAATAAGAACGACTGTGTCTGTGAAAGCGAGGTAAAGATTTGATGTTTCATTTTAGTTTCTGCTCTAACACGAGCCATAAAATCCACCTTTTTTCTTCCTGCGAGCAGTAAAGAGAGTCAGCTTAAGACTCCAGATCCTCTGAAAGTCTGTTTTATCCTCGCTCTCATCCCCGCCAGCTCTTCCTGTAATTTACTCCAGGTGAGGTCGAGTCGGCGACCTATTACTCGTCGCCTGCAGACGGGTGAACGGAGCTGCTCTGCTGCAGGGTGTTGGGGGGGGTTAACACTTCTTCTCCACTACATTTCCTCGTCTGACTGCACGCCGGCCTTTTGTCCTCGTCGTGTGCGCTGACAGGAAGTGCCGGTCGGGGGCTGGTACCTGCCACACGCTGTGACATGCTCACAAAGCCAGCAGACTTCAGGAGACAGAGTGTGTTGTTGGAGAAGGGAGGCTTTTACTCTGAAAGGCGGCGGTGCTCCGGCGGCTATCAGCAGCTCTTTGTTGTCGGAGAAAAGCCAGCAGGTTTCGACGCTTTATCTGATGGGCGCACGCGGGAGCTGACTGCAGCCGCCGTCGCCGCCGTCTGGGGTCAGATTAATCGCCGGGGCAGGGCCGACCAAACCACCACTGTCCCTTTTCAACGACAGGATCCCACACATGCTGTTTGAATGTCACGGACGTCCTGAATGGAGCTCCGCGGCGCCACGCCAACGGGGAGTAGAGACTGATAACCCCCAGATCACCGAGCGTGAAACAGGAAGTGAGATTCACGGCGGAGATGCTGCAGGAAAAATCCTCTGAACCAGATCGAAACAACTCAGAACAACAGAGTATCTCAAATCTAAAGGTTCAGAGTCGCCTGTGCCAGGTAATTCCTCTGACGTGAAGTTTATCACACACATTAACGAGGCTTTAAAGTCATGATTAGGAGTTTATACTTTTAGAAACGACACCGAATCTTCATAAAACATTTAAAAACTAAAAGAAAAGAAAGTCAGAATTGAAAGCACCAAAGGATAAAAAAATGAATGTGTCACATTAACAGAGTTGAACTCAAGTCCCGCCCCTAAAAAAGGCAAACAGCCAATCAGAGATGAGATGTTTGTCAGTGTTTCGAAAAACTGGGTAGATGATAAAAAAACAGCACCAGACCAGCAGAGGGCAGTAAGACAACAACAAAGGCCTGTTAGCCTGTTAGCATGGAGGATATTCACCCTGTGCTGGTTTTGATGGCACTTAATTTCACTGCAGATGTAAAAAGAAAAAAAAAGTGTTGACTCCTTAAAAGGAAACAGGCTGGAGAGACAAAGCCGTCTAAAGCCATTTGAAGTCGTCTCTAAAAATCCCCAAACAGCTTAAGGTGAAATACCATTGGACTGAGCGCTCTACCATCTGCTCTTGTGGCCCAATTATTGAAAAATGTGTGTCAAAGTACCTTATTTGGTTATGACGTGCACTAAACTGCCCTTTTTGGCAGCAAACTTGTGCTAAAAAATTTTATTGGGAGCCAAAAATATTCTAAAGTGCCCTCCTTATTGTCAGACCACACTAATCTGCCCCTTTGGTTGATAAAAACATGATGAATTGGCATTGTTCCTCAGCAGGATGAATATAGGGGTATCTTATCTGATGAACCGCCATCCTGAGAGCCACACACATGCTAGACTGCACCCTTGGGAGCCAAAACACATGCCAAAGAGCCCTCCTGATTGGTATACTACACTATTTTGCCTGTCAAATGACGATAAACTGCCCTCCTGGGAGCTAAATCAAACGCTGTAGTGCCCATAGACGGTATAATGAGTGGACGTAACGACGTTCGGCTCAAACTGAAGCCTCCAGCAGATGCCCCGCCCCCTGGTGTCTGGCTGCTGTATAGGTCATAAGCCCCGCCCCCTGGTGTCTGGCTGCAGTATAGGTCATAAGCCCCGCCCCCTGGTGTCTGGCTGCAGTATAGGTCATAAGCCCCGCCCCCTGGTGTCTGGCTGCAGTATAGGTCATAAGCCCCGCTTCCCTTTGTATTCCAGATATGAGCCTGGAAAACTTTAAAAAATTACGATACCTGGTAGAAACGTTTCTCTCAGGTTTCTTACTCTAAGGTGGTATGATGATGTCATTTGGCTGCATGGTGTTCAGGTGTTTTTTTTTCTGAGAAGTTAGTTTCTCATTAGTTATTGGACGTTAAAAACCGCGATATAAGTTTCGTTTTACGATAGTTGACAGCTGCCGTTCGTGAGTAGTTTTTACCGGGGATATAAGAAACTTCGGGAAAGAGCCAAAAGGAGACTAAACCTTCTGAAGAAGAAGAAATAAATATTTTTATTTCTCTTTTTTACTTGGCTCCACCGGAAATTCTCTACTGCGCAGACTCTGGCTGCACAATGGCGGCTAGAGAAACGGGGGTTTTTGGCTTAAAAAACGTAGAGCGGTGACAGGCAGAAGCACGCTGTTTATTCTATATACAGTCATTGGTCGTGCCCACTTGGGAACCAAAATCACCAAAGTGCTCTCTCGGGACAGAAAAATGCTCCAAAGTGTCCTTTTAGGAGCCAAAACATGTCTGTAAGTACACTCTTGAAAGCCAAAACCTGCTCAAATGTCTTCTTGTACGATAAAACAGGTGAAGTTACATCTTTTGGGAGCCACAGTTTGCTACACTGCCCTTTAAGGAGCCAAATGCTTGCGAAAGTGCCCTCCTTGGTGCCAAACTTGTGCTCAAATACCTTCATCGGAGCCAGAACACACACTTCACACACTGATGGTTGGTAAACCACACTAACTAACCAGTTTTAACATGTTAACTTCCCTCATGGGAGTCAAAACACATGCTTAAATGTCCACTCAGGAACCAAACTTGTGCTTAAATGCCTTCTTTGGAGCCAAAATACATGTTACAGTGGCCTCCTGGCTGGTATACAACAATTATCAACTCCTTTGGTTGGTTAAAACATGATAAACTGCCCTAAAGATCCTCCTTGGGACACACATTGTTTATTCATTTCGCCCCTGCCCTTCAAAATGTCAGGGTTTTGGAGTTTCAGTAACTGAAGAGTGATATGGTGATGACCTGTCTTTCTTTTTTTATCTGAATGTCGTTGATTATTGTCTTACTGCCCTCTACTGGTGAGTGTTTCCAGGGCTGAGAGGAAAACTGAGAAAGAAGAGCAGATTCATTACCCCTTTTTCTCTTTGTTTGTGTCAGATCTGGTAAAATAAGTTAAAATGTCTAAAAGTTGTGGAGACAAAAACCAAAATAGCTGTTTGAATCTCACACATCTATTATCCCAAGACCTTTTTTACTCTCTGATCCTCCCCTTTCAAAGTCCCCAGTGTCATTTAACCCATATTAAACCTCAAACTTACAGCTGTTTTTTTTACAATTTGTTGAACCTGAGTTTGACCTGAGAGCAAAGTTTCTAATCATATGCAACGTTTTCCATTTTGTTGGTGACAATCACGAATCATAAAAACATCAGAAACTGGTTTTGCAGACCTGAAGAGATGTAGTCCATATCTTTACGATATTTTAAGCACAAATCCAAGTTTTACTCCTATAAATATAATAAATGGACCCACACTTGTGGTAAAATCTGCGTTAATGATGCAAATGTTGCATTTATCGTCTCATAAACTGCATCAGCTCAGTTCGTCTTCGTGCTTTGTTGAATGATTTAAAGGGAAACACCCGCAGTCTCAGCTCCAGTCTTAATATTTAACTGACGGATGTTTTAGTGACACCGCTCGTCTGCTCCTCTTCCTCGCTCCTCCTCTCCCTCCTCTCTCTGAGGTCGCCGCATTAAAAATTGAAAGCCGTCTTTGTGTTGATGCAAAGGGAAGGGAAAGGCGGCGGCGGGAGTGGGGGGGGGAAACAGCGGCGACGCTCCTTTGAGTGCTACTCCTGAGCTCTTGAAAAGCCGACATCAATGAGAGGCGGGAGGGGAGAAGAGGAGAAGAAGAAGAAGGAGACGTGTAGACGCTGTTGTCGCTCTGTTTGTTTTCAGTGTTGGGTTTTAAAGAAAGCTGTCGCAGAGCTGTGGTTGAGGAGAGACGAGCACATACAGTACATGATGTAGGAACTTCTCCCTGAGGAATCCAACACGCATAGATAAAAAAAAACTCCACAGCTGTACGGACGAATCCAACAACCAGCAGCTCCTCACTCACTCACTCACTCACTGCTGCATGTTCATCTTTTTATCAGAGCAGAAAGATTTCACTGTGACATGACTTCAGCTTTAAAAATGAAGCACATTTCTTTAACGCTTTTGGAGATTCATAAGGAGAACAACATTTCCTGCAGGCACCAGGGAGACTGAAATGAAGAAAAAGGGCCAAAGAAGAGGGTGATAGAGCACAGGCTAAAGGCTAAAACTAAAACACTGCTGGCTAAAAAGGTTAAAGAGTCAAAGGCTAAAACACAGGACAAAGGCCAAAAACAAGTCTGTGGTTTCTCTTTAGCTAATTTTTTAAGCTTTTAGCCAAAGAGTAAAGGGTTAAAACAAAAGCAAAAGGCTAAAAGTACAGGCTCAAGGCTAAAACAAGAGTTAAATGCTAAAGCAAAAGCAGAAGGCAGAATAACTGCTTAGGACATAACATGGACAAAAGGTTAAGATACAGACTCAAGGCTAAAACTGGCTTGATACTAAAATCAAAGCTGATCACTTAAACACTGGCTAAAATCCAAAAACACAAAGAAAAGAAAGAGGTTGAAACACAGACTTAAGGCGAAAATACAACCTACACACTTAACCATAAGTTAAACACTTAAACAATACCTGAAGGCTAAGATGTGCTACTCACAGCTAAAACAACAGCTAAATGCACAAACACTGACTAGAAACATACATCTATATAGCTATAAAATGTTAGAATAAGGGATTGAGGCTGAATAAAAAACAACTAAATAATTGAAGACTAATAAGAGAATAAAAATAAGGTAAACGCTAAAACAAGGACTGAAGGAAAATACACTGGAATATGCTAAGACAAGGGCTAAAGACAAAGACATGAGCTAAATGCCAAAGCGCTAGCTGATGGCTAGAACATGAGGTTAAAAACTAAAACACAAGCTAGAGGATTAAGCATGAGGTAAAGGCTAAAACATGAGATAAAGGCTAAACAGAAGGTTAAGGATCAAACATGAGCTTATGGCTAAAACACAAGCTAGAGGCTAAAACACGAGTTAAAGGCTAAAACACTGGAATATGCTTAAACAAGGGCAAAAAGCCAGAAACACTTCCTAAAGGCTAAAACATGCTAAAGGCTAAAACATGCTAAAGGCCAAAACATGAGCTAAAGGCTAAAACATGCTAAAGGCTAAAACATGCTAAAGGCTAAAACATGCTAAAGGACAAAACATGTTAAAGGCTAAAACATGAGCTAAAGGCTAAAACATGCTAAAGGACAAAACAAGAGCTAAAGGCTAAAACATGAGCTTAAGGCTAAACAAGAGCTAAAGGCTAAAACATGCTAAAGGCCAAAACAAGAGCTAAAGGCTAAAACATGAGCTCAAGGCTAAAACATGAGCTAAAGGCTAAAACATGCTAAAGGCTAAAACATGCTAAAGGCTAAAACATGAGCTAAAGGCTAAAACTTGCTAAAGACAAAACATGAGCTAAAGGCTAAAACCAGGATAAAAAGGGCAACAGAGAAGAAGCAGAGTGACACATGGTTTCAGTGCTGAAATGGAATATTAATACTTTTTAACTCAGTCTTGGAAAAACAATTATTAATGAAGACTGTGTTTCAGCGTTGTGATTTCTTTATTTACTGTTTAATTCTCATAGTTTTAGGCTTGTTTAAAGTCTTAAATCCTGATCTCTCTGTTTGTTTGTGAAGGAACCTGAGGCTCAAACTCATCAGAAAACTGATCCTGAGTCTCAGAGTGAACTTTTGACTGCAGACTTTCTCATCTTCTTTCTTCATATTTAGTTTTTTCATTAAAGTAAATCTGTAAAAGCAGAGAATACAAACTCATTTCTGGGTTTCAGTGTTGTTTTTTTTTACAGACATCCACCCTGAGAGTTGTACCTGAAATCCAAACTCCATGTCTATGTCCACGGGCTTGTTCCGTTTACTTTTTAATCAAAGACGCTGATATTTCCAACACAGCTGTTTTGTCCTGATGATTCAGCCAGGAGAGCTGTCTGTCCGCCCCTGAAATCAGACCCAGTTCTTGAATTATTTCTCCATTTTCTGTTCCCATCCTCATTCTGACTCCATGAGGGGGGGAGTTTAATATTCTCGAACCAATCACCAGGGGAAAGCAGCTCTTTATGAGGCTCAGCTTCACTTCTGGTCCGAATAAAAGCAGAGCACAAGGTTCGTTTATAGGATAATGAGACTTAAATGAACCTAAATAACTTTTCTGGCTTTTTCCATGAGAGGATGTAGTTAAAGAGGGAGAATTGTCCTTTTTTTAGTCTTAATTCTGTCTCTCTGGTGCCCCTGTAGTATCTTTACTTTTTTAAAGCTCAGTCAAATCTCAGTCTTTCTTTTTTTCTCACGCATCTGTCTCTCACAGACAAGATTTCGCACATAACACCGTGAAGATAAAATTTCACCATGTAAAAATAAGATTGCACTTTTGCCTCATGAAAACAAGATATGGCCTCTAGAAAAGATCTCATTATTTCAAAACTAGCTCTTGTACTTTCCCTGACCTCTCAAAGATCTCAAATCTTGCCTCTTTGAGATAAGATCTTGCTTCTCGGAAATCAGATCTTGACTCTCAACAGATAAAACCTCGTCTCTTGTTATGATCGCGCCTCTTTTGAAAAGTCTCATCACTCATAAAAAAGATCTCATCTCACATTTTATAAGTGAAATCTTGCCTTGCATGGATGAGATCTCACCTGTTACAAAAATCTTACCTCTAGTGGATAAAATCTTGTTTTTCATAGATCAGATCTCACTTCTTGTAGCTATGATTTTTCTTCTCAAAGATCAGATCCTGTTTCTCTTGGACCAGATTTCGCTTCTAGTAGATCACATCTTGCTTCTGGTCGACAAGATTTTACCTCTTATAAATCAGATCCTGTTTCTCTTAAAACAGATTTTGCTTCTTTTATACCAGATCTTGTTTCTTGTAGGTGAGATCTCACTTCTTTCAGATCAGATTTCATTTTAGTAGATCAGTTTTTGCCCTGCATCAATAAGATCTTGCATCACAAAGAGATGATCTTGCCTCGAGATCAAATCTTGTTTCACGTCGATCAAATCCCGTGTCTTGTAGATCAGATCTTGTTTCCTGTAGATCATATTTGGCTTTTTGTAGGTTAGATCTCGCTTTATTTAGATCAGATCTTGCTTTATGAAGAGCAGATCTTGCCTGTCCTGGATCAAATCTTGTTTCTCGTATGGCAGATCTGGTTTGAAGTTGATCAAATCTTGCCTCTCATAGATCAAATCTTGCTTTTTGTTGATCAAATCTTGCTTCTCTTTGATCAGATTTATCTTCACATGGATCGGATCTAGTTTCATGTAGATCCAATCTTGCTTCTCGTACATCAAATCTTGCTTCTTGCAGATCAGATTTCATCCTTGGTAGATCAGTTTTTGCCCAGTGTCAATAAGATCTTGAATCAAAAAGAGACGATCTTGCCTCTTGAAGTCAAATCTTGTTTCACGTCGATCAAATCCTGTTTCTTGTACATCAAATCTTGTTTCATGTAGATCAGATCTTGCTTCCTGTAGATCATATTTGGCTTTTTGTAGGTTAGATCTCGCTTTATTTAGATCAGATCTTGCTTTATGAAGAGCAGATCTTGCCTGTCCTGGATCAGATCTTGTTTCAAGTTGATCAAATCTTGTTTCTCGTGGATCAAATCTTGTTTCTCGTACATCAAATCTTGTTTCTCGTGGATCAAATCTTGTTTCTCGTACATCAAATCTTGTTTCTCGTATGGCAGATCTTGTTTCATGTAGATCAAATCTTGCTTTTCGTACATCAAATCTTGCTTCTCGTACATCAAATCTTGCTTCTTGCAGATCAGATTTCATCCTTGGTAGATCAGTTTTTGCCCAGCGTCAATAAGATCTTGAATCAAAAAGAGACGATCTTGCCTCTTGAAGTCAAATCTTGTTTCAACTTGATCAAATCCTGTTTCTTGTACATCAAATCCTGTTTCTTGTAGATCATATTTTGCTTCTTGTAGATCAAATCTTCCCTCTCATAGATCAGATTTTGCTTCTTTTTCTTATTGTACATCAAATCTTGCTTCTTGAGGATCAGATTTCATTTTTAGTAAATCAGATTTTGCCTCATGTCAATAAGATCTTGCGCCACTAAGACATGTTCGCTCTTGCCTCTACGTGGTCAGATATCATCATAAATATATAAGATCTTGCCTTTCAGAACTCAAATCTTGCCTCTGGTAAAAAAAAAAAAAGAAAATCTTGCATCACACAGAAAAGATCTTGTAGAAATAAATCTCCTCTGTCATCTCATAAATCTGATCTCACCACTTGTGGATAAAATCTTGTGTCACAAAGAGATGATCTTGCGTAGATTAGATCTCCTTTCTCGCCTCCAATAAGTAAAATCTCTCGACCTCCTGCCTCTCAGAAAAAAGATCTCACCTCATAAAGACAAGATCTTACTTCTCAGCTTAAGAAAATAAAATATGACCTCTCACCTCTGGAAGATTTTGAAAAAAATTGAAATTTTCACTTCAGACCCGACATGGATGTGAAGTTTTTCTTCTGGTGACAAACTCCTCAGAGGATTTTAAGTCCGGATCCTTCAGTGAATGAATCAAAGGTTTTGGGTCTGGTTCATCCCTGAAAAACCGTCTCCATGACGTTGAAACTGGATATTTTCTGAGCTGATAATATATTCTGGTGTTGAATATGGATGATTGTCAGTGACACACAGGAAGCTGCTTCAGCTGCAGGTCGACCACAGATGGAGTCTGATTCACCGTCCTGCTGTGTTTCACCTGAACGCCTCATCTGAGCCCCAGAGGAAACCGCCAACTCCTCACCCATCACTCCATCAATCCTCCTGCAGTTCTGACAGCAGGCGACAGGGGGCACTCTCCCCCCGGGCAGACGGGCAGTAGAGGGCAGGGTGGGGGTCTTGATTGACAGCTGCAGCATTGGAGGGAGTCTGTCTGGCGTTTGCCTGGCGTTGGCAGACGCGGCGCTGAATAGACGAGCGCACGTGAAGCTGGTTTTTCTACAACAAGCTGCTGAGAGAAGAGGAGGATTAAAAGCTCCTGGGTTCACGGCTTCTCACTGCTCTTTGGGTTCACTTTGATTCAGTCGCTGCTCGTTTTGTGTGTGTTTTCTTGTCTGAAAATATCAGACGCTGCTTTTTTTTAATGTTTGGAAAAACTGCATCGAGGTTCACCTGCAGGAGAACAGGGTGCTGTGGCAAACAACAACATAGCGGCTGAATGTGGTGCTCGCTCTCTCTGCACAGATTTTTATATTAGATTCATATATTAGAGTAAAAATTATGAGGTAAAAAGTAGAAGTTCAGAGATGAAAAGAACGATTTATGAATTAAAGAGATAAAATATGCAAAACTCATTTTTTAACCAAGTTGTAAACATGTTTATTTCTGCTGTAAAGATGATTTTTTTTTTTTTAAAAGTGTGTGTGTGGTTCCTGCTGTCCCTGCAGACAGCCTCTAGTGGACACTTGAGGTACTGCAGTTCTGCATTGACTTCATATTTTAATGCCTCAGGATGCAGAAACGACATGATATAACTGAAAACAGCTGGAAGAGAAAGAGTATGAGATGTTTGATAAAGTACTTGTTTGGTATCAAAGGAGTAAAAGAGTCTGAAAAACCGTCTCATCATCTGTCTCCTCTCCACTGGGTTTAAAAAACTAAAGATAAAATCAGACGAGGAAGGTCGGGAAGCAGAACTCTTTGTTTTCTGCATCTTAAATCTGTTTATGCACAAACAGAAAACAGCTCCCTGACTTATCCCAAACTTGATCTCACATGATTTATTTCTCCCTCTGAGATATTTTCTCTTTGTATTCTCTTTGTGTTTCGTTTTTATCGCTGATCCATCCCCTCCTGAATAAAGTTCCTCCTCTTACTCTCGGCGAAATGTGTCGGAACATAATTAGAGAGTTTCATCCTCTAATATCTCACGCTCATTCCTCCTCGTCTTTTCTCGGTGCAGGTGATTTCAGACTCATTGATAAAGTCTCTGAGTCCTGACTGGGTGTGAGCAGGCGGACGCTGTGCTGTTTAAAAAAAAAAAATACACCTGTTATATATATATATATATATATATATATATAACGGGTGTATTTTTAGTCCTGTCCTCTCGTCACGCCGCACGTGCAGAGCGTAAACCCACCGATGAATTCTCAAAAAAAGCCCCCGCTGCTCTTCTCTCTCTCCTGCTGCTTCAAGCTTTGAACTCCAACACTCCTGGAAAGCTGCTAAACAAAAGCAGCTCACACACACACACACACATGCACACACACTTCCAGAATTAACATTATTCTTTCACCCTCTATGACTTCATTAAACAGACACTGATCCATGTTCTGCGTTAAACTCGAGTGCGATGCCCCCCTGCAGATGTTTGAAGAGTTATTTCCAAACCTGAAACTTTCCTCTGCAGCTTGTCACTGTTCGTTTCAGAAACTAATGAGAGAAACATTTGCATGCATATTTTTTTTATAAACTTACACTCTGATAAAAAAAAGCTGCATATTTAAAGCATGTGATTGTCTTTTTCTGGGCCGGGGGACGGACCCTCATGGTGGGGGGTCTCCTAAGTTGGTAGTAGTGAAGCTTAATTTCTCTCCCTTGATTCACAGTTTTGCTCTATTTCTTGTAGAAAAACATGAAATTAGCTCTGCGTGATTTGCTGCTCGCTGTTTCGTCTCTTCATCTGTTGACGAGGTAACAAAGAAGTTCACACAACTTTATTTTGTTTGGAAACATTGTCCTGATTCGTCCTTATTCTCTACAAAACAGCAAGAATCAAACATCTTATTCACGACATGACGAGTCTGGGATCTCTTTGTTATGTCAGTAATGTCTGAAACCATCAGGAAAATACAGGTTTATTTCCAGATGGGAAAGTTTGCGTCATGGGAGGAGAATTTTTTTTTTTGTTGTTGATCTTGTTTTTAGTAGGAGAGACTAAAGAACTGTACACAAGACTTCCGGGGAGATTTTATAGATTTCACCAAAATATTTTGGGGTTTTAAGTCTCAATTTGGAATAAATGGTCATAATCATTGAATTAAAAAGTAAAATATTTGGATAAAAATTGGATTTTGACACTTAAGTCAAATTTTTTGTATAAAAAGTCAAAATGTTGCAATAAATAGTCAAAGTTATGAGGGAAATGTTCTGAGATTAAAAAGTCAAAAAATGTATATAAGACATAAAATTTTGAGACCAAGTACAACTTTTGGGGGAAAAAAGTAAAAGTTTTGGAAAAAATGTCAACATTTAGACAAAATGTCAAAGTCATGAGGTTAAAGTTTGAAATATTACAACAAAAATTGAAATTTTTTTGAGATTAAAGTTAAAATTTTTGGGATAAAAAGTCTCAATTTGGAATAAATGGTCATAATTATAGGATTAAAAAGTAAAATATTTGGATAAAAATTGGATTTTGACACCAAAGTTTATTTGTTTTGTATAAAAAGTCAAAATGTTGCAATAAATAGTCAAAATTATGAGGGAAATGTTCTGAGATTAAAAAGTAAAAAAATGTATATAAGACATAAAATTCTGAGACCAAGTACAACATTTTGGGGAAAAAAGTAAAAGTTTATGAAAAATGTCAACATTTGAGATAAAGTGTCAAAGCCATGATATAAAAGTTTGAAATATTATGATGAAAAGGTTAAATTTTTTAGATAAAAAGTCTTAATTAGAAAAAAAAGGTCAACATTATGGGATTAAAATGTAACATGTTTGGATTTAAGTTGGAGTTTGACTCAAAAGTCAGAATTTTTTGGATAAAACATTGAAATGTTGCAATAAATAGTCAAAATTTTGAGGAAAATAAAAAGCTAGAATGAGTCATCAAATAGATTTTCTGTCAATTAGACCTGTATCTTAATTTTTTTTGTATTTAATGAGGGCAATAAAAAGAAAAATCTCAACAAGGCTGCAACAGAGCGGATCCAGTGTGAGTTGACTTGAACAGAAACTTTTCTTGTCCAGTACTGTGACGGAGCTGAGCCGGACCAGAGCTTTTAATAAAGGATTTCTCTGATCTGAACCTTTTTCTTCTTGTTTCTTGAATCAGGTTATGTTTGTAAAGTCGAAGCGCTCTTCACTGAGTCCTCGTCTTTTCATTAACGCTCTCGTCTTTGGCTGAAATTGTCTGAAAAGCAAACTCGATCAAGGCTGAGAAACTTTGCATCACACAAAGAGAAGCGACGCAGATTAAGAAACGTGAACAAACGACTTCATTTTCTCTCTTTGAGGCTCATTAAACCTCCCAGTGACAAAGAGAAACCGAGGACGCCGCATTCATCCTGCAGTGGAACGCTTTTGAAGATATTTTCAGCCTCAACGTGAAGACGGGATATTCTTCCTCTGCAGCGACCAATCAGACAGATCAGAAAACGCATTCAACCCAGAATCCTGCTCCTCTGAGGAAAACACACAGCTATTAACAAAACATCTGAGCTATTCAGCAAACACTGCTCCTCACACACGTCTGGGTAACACCATTTATCATGAAACCCCCTCGGAGCATCCTCCAACAAAACTCTCAACCTAAACATATCCCGGCTGTGAGCGGAGTGTATAAATCTCCTCTCTCTGCTGCTGCTGCTCTTCTTTATTCTCTGTTTTCAGTCACAAGCAGAGAATGAAGAATTCCCTGGGATCCACCGCTTCACTTGTGAGAAATTCGGAGAATAATAGTTCAGGTAGAAACTCCAGTGAAGTGCATGAGGAGGTGAAGAGGAAGAGTCTCTCCAGCTGAAGGGTTTTCTCAAACTGTTTCAAAACAGTTTGATGATGTTTCAAAAAAATGTTTCCTCCGTGATGTATAATCTTTGAATAAACAAAAAGCATCCTCACTAAACTTTGGTGGGTTTACAGTCGAGGTGAAAAGGTAGAAAGTCACTGTGACAGAGGGTTTAGACTAATCATGCAGAACGCTGACAAAGTTTACGGATGTTTGACTCTTTTACACAAATGAACAAAATCTGAAAATGTGTTTGCACTGATAGGTGAGACTGGGAGGGAAACACCATGTTATAAAAAAGCCTGTTAATCTCATTGGTCAAAAGACTTGTAAGTCATGACACCTGTTAGTAAAAAGGCCTGTTCATCAAAATACCTGTTGGTCATAAACTCTGTGAATCAAGGCCATAAGTCAAAATATCTGTAAGTCAAAAGACTTGCAAGTCAGAAGGCCTGTTAGTCAGAAACTTTATTGTTCAAAAACCTATAAGTCAAAAGGCCTGTAAGTCCAAATATCTGCTAGTTGAAAGACAGATGACGTGTCAAATGACTTGTTAGCCAGACAGCCTGTAAGTCAGAAGACCTGTTAGTCAGAGGGCCTGTACGTGGAAATACCTGTAAGTCCAAAGGCCAGAAGTCAAAAGACTCGTGAGTCAAAAGACTTGTTAGTCAGAAGGCCTGTTAATCAAAAATTGTAAGTGAAAAAAACATGTAAGTGAAAAGACTTATAAGTGGAAATACCTGTCAGTCAGAAGGCCTGTTAGTCAGAAACCTCATTGGTCAAAAACCTTTGAGTCCAAATATCTTTAGTCAGAAGGCCGGTCAGTCAAAAGACCTGTCAGTGAAAAGACCTGTTAGTCAGAAACCTCATTGGTCAAAAAAAACAACAACTGTGAGTCAAATTACCTGTTAGTCAAGAGGTCTGTAAGTCAAAATATCTTTTAGTCAGAAGGCCTGTCAGTTAAAAGACCTGTCAGTTAAAAGACCTGCAAGTGGAAAGACCTGTTAGTCCAAAGACCTGTTAGTCCAAAGACCTGCAAGCCAGAGTCTGATGGCCCATTAGTCAGAAGACCAGTTTGTGAGAAAACCTGGAAGTTAGATGCCTGTTACTTAGTAAGAAGGACTGTTAGTAGGAGGGCTTGTTAATATGAGGCCTGTTAGTCAGAAACTTATTTGGTCAAAAAAAATTGTGATTAAAATACCTGTGAGTCAAGAGGCCTGTCAGTCAAAATATCTTAAAGTCAGACGGCCTATTAATCAAAAGACCTGTTAGTCAAGATACCTGTTAGTCAAAGACTTCTAAGTGGAAATACCTGTCAGTGAGAAGGCCTGTTAGTCAGAAACCTCATTGGTCAAAAAACCTCTGAGTAAAATACCTGTCAGTCAAAAGACCTGTAAGTCAGAAGGCCTGTTAGTCAGCAACCTAATTGGTCAAAAAAACCTGTGCGTCAAAATACCCTTTAGTCCAAAGGCCTGTAAGTAGAAACATCTGTTAGTTGAAGGACACATTAGTCAAAAGGCCTGTTAGTCAGAAGAGCGGTTCGTCAGTGGACGGCTAGAAAGAAGACTTCCTACTACGGAGGCCCAAAAGTCAGAAGGCTTGGCAGTCAGAAACATTGTTGGTTAAAAGACCTGTTTGTAAGAAGGCTTGTCAGTCAGTAGGGTTGTAAGTCTGATAGCCAATTAGTCAGAAGACCTTCCAGTGAGAAAACCTCCAAGTTAAACGCTTGTGACTTAGTAAGAAGGCCTGTTTGTAGGAGGGCTTGTTAATATGAGGCCTGTTAGTCAGAAACCTATTTGGTCAAAAAAATCTGTGAGTAAAATACCTGTGAGTCAAGAGGCCTGTAAGTCAAAATATCTTAAAGTCAAAAGACCTGTAAGTGGAAATACTTGTTAGTCCAAAGACCTGTTATTCAAATGACCTGCAAGTCAGAAGGCCTATTAGTCAGAAACCTGATTGGTCAAAAAAACCTGTGAGTCAAAATACCCTTTAGTCTAAAGGCCTGTTAGTCAGAAGCTTTTTTTATTCAGGAGAGCTGTTAGTCATTGGAAAGCTGGTAAAAAGACGTCTTAGTATGGAGGCCTATAAGCCAGAAGGCTTGGCAGTCAGAAACATTGTTGGTTAAAAGACCTGTTATTCAGAAGGCCTGTAAGTCAGTGTTTGTAAGAAGGTTTGTTAGTCAGTAGACCTGTCAGTGAGAAAACCTGTAAGCTAGATGCTTTTTACTTAGTAAGAAGGCCTGTTAGTCAGTAGGTTCATTATTTAGGAGATCTGTTTAGTCAGAAGGCCTGACTGCTTGAAGCTTTTCCAGTCAGGAGATAAGTAGGCCTGTTAGTCAGAAGAACTTTATTCAGAAAATCATAAGGCCTGTCAGCAAGAAAATGACTTTTGATTTGAGAATATCGAGCAAATGAAGCAAAACAAAATCCAAACTTTCTGACTGTAAGTTTGGTTCAGGTTGGAGTTGGTAGATGAGCTCTGGTAGGATGTGAAGCAAAGAAAGGCAGACACTTGTTATCATCACATCTTTTAGTCTCTTCTTTGTCTGATTATGGTCTGATCTGAGCTCTGAAGGGACAAGAGCGAAGTGCAGAGAGCTGAAAACCTCATTACGGGAAAGATCAGAGCAGAGTGTGAATGTAAACTCTGCACCTGTCCTGCATCATTTCATGGTTTCAGGTTTCAGGACTTAGTGGATCCTCAGTTCACTCTGCGGTAGATTCAGAAATGTGTTTGTGCAAAGCATCGACTTCCACCAAACACATAAAAATACTTCTTCTTCTTCTTTTTTACCTCCTCTGCTCTTTTTCTGGGTTTCCCCCTGAGGCTCAGATTTACCTTTGGAGACAGCTGCTTTTCTGGACGCCTGACACCAGATGAAAGCTTGTTAAGCGGTTTACAACATGAACAATAACATCATCCTCAGAAACGTCTATTTCCATCATTACTGTACCTTTAATTTCTTTAAAAAGCACTGAGCTCTTCTCTGTGGGCAGTTCTTACTGAGAACTAATCTGACTGTAAAAGAAACACGATCAAAATGTGGAGACTGTTTTTTTAACTGTGCTCTTACACTTTAGATCAGCTGATGAGCAGATCTTTAATTGTCATTTTAATAAATTGCTTACTCAATTCTTTTGGTCTCATTCTAGGGCTGAACGGTTTTAAAGAAAGATCTATTTGCGATTATTCTAGCAGAGATAGCGATTTCAATTCAATTCACGATTTTCTTTAAACCAAACTTTAGTGAAATTTTCACAATGTACAGAAACATTTACAAACTCGACAGAAAATTACATCAAACCATTGAAACATCAAAAGCTTTTACTCTAATGTGAGGATGAAAATAAAAACTGAAGGTAAGAATTGTTTCCGACTTTGAGATAAAAGGTCAATATTTTATTATGAAAAGTGGAAATTTTGAGAAATAAAGACAAAATTCTAAGACAAAAGTCAATAACTTCCAGAGTTTAAGAAATCAGTTTAACATAATGTGAAAAAAGTCCAAACTTTCTCACTTAAGGTCAAAATTTTAAGATGACAAAAGTCTAAGATAAAAAGTCTGCATTTTGAAATAAAGGCAATGTTTGGGATAAAAAAGTTGAGATTTTGATATAAAAAGTCAAAACTCTAACATTTAGGTCAAAATTATACAAAATAAATACAAAACTATATGATAAAAGGTTAAAAAAAAGAATTAAAAGAAGATTTTAAATAAATAGTCAAATTTTGACTTATCTCAAATCCCTGAGTCTAACACCTATTCTTGTTATTTCTAAACCAGGCTTTTTAAATTGTTTTGTTTTAGTTATAAAAATTGAAAAGAAAGAGCTATCTTTGACTCTTAACTTTTAAAAATCAAGGAGTGCAAAATATCTTCAATTGTGTCAAGTTAAATAAAGTAAAATACAAAACAATTAAAAACAAAATTCAACAATCCCAAGGAAAAAAAAGGATTTTTCCAACAGTCTCACACTCAAAGACAGGTTTGTGTGAAACAGCTGATACAACAGATCCTGGGTCAGTGAGGAGCAGGAAAAAAAAACGCAGCTTTAGCGATCACATGATCACGATGTCTGAAATTGCGATTTTGATCAGAAAACGATAAATCATTCAGCCCTATCTCACTCTCATTTCTTTTTCTAAGATCCAACAGTGACACAGTTTCTTCAAATTTGCACCAAAAAGCCTCTAAAGTCAAGCCTGAATATCCAGTTTGGAGCTTCCCTTTTCTTCTTAAATCTCCCTAAAAAAAAAGATCGATACCTGAGACTAAAGCTTCAACTTTGCTGCAAACACTTTACAGCTCAGATAAAAAAAAAAACTGAATCCAAGGCTGGATAGTCTTTGTCTCAAAGTATTTAGATCTTTTATTTGAGGCACGCGGCGCCGCATGCCTGTAGAGCACTTCATGTTTTCTCAAGGGACAGAAATGAATGACTGAATTATAAACACAAAATAAAAAGAGAAACCGGACGAATGGAAAGTGCCCTTTACAATGTGAGAGCGATTCAGAAGAGTGAGCGGAAAATTTGAGAGGTTTACAAAAGAGCAAAATGGAAAATAAAAAGGCCTGAAAGTGTCAGGAGACTGCAGAGGTTTGGAGATGGTTTCTGAGCAGCGTCGGCGACAGAAAAGCTCCTCAGCTGATTATTATATTTAATGTTTGATAGGTGTGTTTGTTTGCAGCTAATCCCGTCTTTATGACAAAGCAGGGATTCTAATTAGAGCCGGCTAATCACAACACAACACACACACACACACACACACACACACACACACACACACACACACACACACGGCATCAATCAAAGGCCAACACACACGATGAAGACGCTTCAGTCCTGGTTCCTCTGCTGCTTCTTCAAACCTCCAACAACACCAGAGGAATCAATACTTTATCAAAGAGCGATGCAGTTTGCTTCCTATGTTTGCTGCGTACACACATTCCTCGTTTTATATCAATGAAAAGAAAAAGGTGTAGCGCATTCGTCGTATCGATTCCTGGAAATGTCCGTGATACATTTGAACACGAGCAGCAAAGAGTGGAGTCAGCGGCTTTGATTTCACTCTTCCTCCGTTTAAAGCCGACGTCTGTGAGAAGATGTGCTGATGTGGAAATATTAAAGAGTGGCTGTTGCAGTTTTTTTTACTCCATCTTTACTATCTTTACATGATTTACAGCTCATAAAACAATCCCTGTTTTTCTCTCTTGTGTTTTAGGAACCCTGATTTCAGCCTCTGTCTGGAAACACTCCTTTTTAACTACTGTCTCTTTAAGAAACTCCCTTCCTTCTGATTGGTCAGGAGTCCTGTTTAGTTGTGTCTTGGCCCCGCCCACCAGAGATGCATAAGAGAGACGCAAAGAAGCAAGATTTTTTTCAACAGCATTGCATTTTTTTTGTTTGTATTTGTGCCTTGTCTTGTTTCCTGTCTTATATTTTATATTTTATTTTATCGTAAATTGGATGTCTGGTAAAATCTTCAAAACTCAACAAAAAATAAATAAACAAAAATAAAAGTGATGACAGCATCAGCTGATCCGGATCGTCTTTTATTCAGCTCTAACAGCTGTTTATGTGTCTGCACATGTGCTGTAATAAAATATAAACAGTAAACAGAGTCTCTAACTCACTTTTTAACCTCTTTAACAAACACTTTCACATTGAGAAAACCTGCGCTCAAGTTATTTTTTGTCCAGTTAAGAAGCACACGGATCACTTTATGGGTAAAATGCGTGATTATTGGATTATTTATTAATTATTTATCCTTTTTCCAGAGCGTATTTGGCCATAAACTCTAAAACTTATCAATACAACCTTTTGGAACATGAGAAAAGTTAGATTTCAGGGTGAAATATAAATCATGTTTCTCTTTACAAACCTCCTGCTCATGAATGAAACTTCATAAACTGAAATGTAACATAGTTTTATCCCAACAGACTTTCTCTTGTACCTAAATTCTCTTTATTAAGATAAGTAAGTAGTTATTAAGAGAAGATGCAGGAAAACAAACTGGGAAAATAACTGATCATCACAAATCAACTGTGAATTATACGATGATGAATCTTTTGTCCCTTTCTCAGAAAATATGAATGATAACTCAAAACCTTTTCTTTCACTCATGGTTAGAGGTTGGTGAAGACATTAATTAATAAACAACTGTGTTTACTCTTTTTAAATCATAATGATAACAGAAACTTACAAAATGACCCTGATGAAAAGTTTCCCTCCCCCAGTTCTTAATAGTGTGTATTTCCCCCTTTAACATCAATGACAGCTTGAAGTCTTTTGTGCTCGTTGTGGATGAGGGTCTTTATTTTCTCAGATGGTAAAACTGACCATTCTTCTTGGCAAAAAGCCTCCAGTTCCTGTAAATTCTTGCTCTGTCTTGCATGAACTGCAGGTTTGAGATCTCCCCAGAGTGGCTCAATGATATTGAGGTCAGGAGACTGAGATGGCCACTCCAGAACCTTCACTTCAGGTCCACTTGTCCTTGTGTTTTGGATCATTGTCATGTGTGAACGTCCAAGTACGTCTCATGTGCAGCTTCTGGGCTGATGAGTGTAAATTTTCCTCCAGTATTTTCTGATAACATGCTGCATTCAGCCTTCATTCATCAGTTTGGACCAAGTTTCCTGAGCCTTTGTAGCTCACACATCCCCAAAACATCAGTGATCCACCTCCGTGTTTCACAGTGGGAATGGTGGACCTTTCATCATAGGCCTTGTCATAGCTCTGTCTTTTCTGAGTATTAAACTCCGCTGATTTCTCATGTCTGTCAACGAAAAAACTTCCGTAAAGCCAGTTCTCGTGTTTCCTCGATTATGGCTCCTCCTATCAGTCTCCTCTTTCTCCTTCTTCTATCCTCTGAGTAAATTATGTGTTTTGGTGTTGCCAAGGAGAGAGGAGACACCAGTGAAGACCTCGGTGTTCCCTTATAATGATTGATCTCTCGTCAATAAAGATCTCTTCCTGATCATTTCTCCCCTCTATAAGATCTTTGCTTCTCTGTATCTTGCTTTAAAAGTCTCACTGTTTTATCTTTGAAGTGCTTCCGTTGGTTTATAAAATAAGTTAAATATTGTCTGATGTGTTGAATGTGAAAAGCAGAGCTGTAACTTTGAACCAAATGATTTGCGACACGCTGCTTTTTGCTCGGTTAATCTTTAAAGAACACTAAGCAGGAACATTTTGCTGCAGGCGTGTTTCTTCTCCTTCCTTTCAAGTCACAAATGAAATGTAAAGAGGCGAGCTTCAGTAAATCGGAAATGCATTTTTTATTTATTTCTGCACTTCAGTTGAGCCCGGCCCGGCTCAGAGGAGCTCTAATCCCACACGGACTCGTCCTTTGTTGAGTCTCTGTGTGTGATTTTGTCTTTTTAGCTGCAGAGTGAATGAAGGTCTGCAGCATCCAGCCAGTTTTCACAGAGGATTTCATCCAGTCCAACTNAAGAAGGAGAGAGAAAGTTTCTCTCTGGACGAGCGGACCTGGCCGAGGCTTTGGATGGAATCGCACGGGGGAGAACCTGCAGACCCGGAGAGCCCGGTGCTTCCCGACCCCGCCGTGCAGCGCCGTGAGGGTGTTCCCATGACAACCGCATCTCTGGGTTCGCCGGGTGCTTCGCTGGCTTTGCTCCTCGCTAATTCTCAAACAGTATTAATCAATACGGATGATGCAACTCTGCCATCAGTCCCCGAGGGCCAAAGGGGGGGGGGCACCAGTGTGAGAGACATGAATGCACATGCAGGGATCACACACACACACACACACACACTGAAAAAAAGATAGACTATCCAGTGTATTCATGCAATGTTCCACCTGTTCCTCTCTCAGGTGATCCTAAGTTCACTTCTCTCTTGATTTTTCCACTTCTGCAGATACAGTTTTCTTCAGCTGTTAAAATCTGTCTCACAAAGTGAAACTGTCCAAAGCCACGTTTCCACTGATCGATTCAATATTTTTGTAGCATTTTCTTTGTCTAAAACAGGGACAGGTTCGTCGGGAAAACTCTAAAAAAATGACTACACTTCGTAGAAATGTGTCTCACATTCTTACGCTGCCAATTTATGAAGATGCTGCAAGTCTTGGGGTTTTTTTGTTACTGAGGAGTTGTTTGACATTAAAAGTCGTGTTATAAGTTTTGTTTTATAATGATTGACAGTGACAGTTAACAATAGATAATATTTTTGGACCTATCAGTGACTTTTCACTATGTACAAGCCCTAACCCGAGGGCTGCAGGATATGGCCTAAAACCAATGACTGTATATAGAATGGACAGCGTGCTTCCGCCTGTCACCGCTCTACGTTTTTTAAGCCAAAAAAACACGTTTCTCTAGCCGCCATTGTGCAGCCAGAGTCTGCGCAGTAGAGAATTTCCGGTAGAGCCAAGTAAAAAAGAGAAATAAAAATATTTATTTCTTCTTCTTTAGAAGGTTTAGTCTCCTTTTGGCTCTTTCCCGAAGTTTCTTATATCCCCGGTAAAAACTACTCACGAACGGCAGCTGTCAACCATCGTAAAACGAAACTTATATCACGTTTTTTAACGTCCAATAACTAATGAGAAAGTAACTTCTCAGAAAAAAAAACACCTGAACACCATGCAGCCAGATGACATCATCATACCACCTTAGAGTAAGGATGAGAGAAACGTTTCTACGAGGTATCGTCATTTTTTAAAGTTTTCCCGGCTCATATCTGGAATACATGGGGAGGCGGGGCTTATGACCTATACTGCAGCCAGACACCAGGGGGCGGGGCTTATGACCTATACTGCAGCCAGACACCAGGGGGCGAGGCATCTGCTGGAGGCTTCAGTTTGAGCCGAACGTCGTTGCGTCCACTCATTATACAGTCTATGCCTAAAACCAATACCTCAATATTTTTTGGCTCTATCGCGATATACAATATATATCTCAACATTTTGATTTCTCTTGTAAATCACCATATTAAGTGTTCACTTCAACCCTTTAATTAATGAAATGACACCAGTATAATGATTCAACCAGATATTTGAGTCAGATTTATAAAATTTGAAGCCAAAAAGGGAAAAAATCAAAAACAGGTTAAGTTTAACAAACCTTTCATTCAAAAACACACTTTATATAGCTGCATATTTTTAGTTCCAGTAAAATATTTTATTCAGATGAATTAATCTGATTGAACGTATCAAATTTATAAAGTTTATAAAATTTGGTCATGGGAGTGAAAGAAACACAACTACGAAGAGAATTATATACTGACGTTTCAAAACATTTACCTGACAATTTATACTTGATGGTCGCGATAAAGTTATTTCATACATCCCACGTGCAATGACCCGCGATATATCGGGTATATTCGATTTAGCCCCCAGCCCTATGTACAAAGACTTGTTTCATTTTATGCATTTATTTTTTAACGTTTTGCAAGAATTTCGTTGAACATTTTTGTTTTACAGATTGCAGAATTTTGTAATTTGTGCTTCGAAAGATCTGTGAACTCTTTGTTTTTGTCTTTCAAATGAAGTCAAAAGAAAACCAGATGAACGAGAAAATGAGCTTTAATTGTTCAACCCTGTTATAGATTTGAAAATTGATTTTTATGGTCTTGGTTTTGTGTCGGTCTCGGGCAAGTCCTGTTCTCGGGTAGTGTGGTCTTGGGCAAAACACTAATTTATGCGGTTTCCTTGAAGAACTTCCTGTCCTGCTTAATCTAGTTCTTGTTAATTGACCCACAATAAGACACTTGTGAATGTAACCCGGATGTTTAGCTTTACTTAGGCGAAAAGAGAAACCACACCTCTGTCGACTCTGGACTGAAGAGAAACCAACTGTTGCTGTGATCAGGAATCAGCAGATTGATCCACCTCTTATATCTTCATATCTCAAACCAGCAGAATTAAACTGCTTCATGCTGCAAAAAGCAGACGGTTAGTGTGAAGTTTGCAGAATTCAACATGCTCTTTGTTTCTCCAGCGAACAGAGAAAAAAGCTCTGCAAACCTGACACTTTAATGTCTGAACTCTCGCTCACTTCTAACACCTCACTATATCCTCCTTTAGAAAATAAAGCGGCGTTTGTTTTTCCTTCATGTGCTGATGCTTCTTTTGAAGTAAATAACCTGTTTACCGGCTCCGTTCGGGCCCCTCGGCGCTGATGAAGCCAGAGAAAATGCAGTGTTACCTCCAGATGTTTGCTTTAGATTGCTGTTTCTCTTAGCGTAATTGAAAGCTGCAGATGGAGGGATAGAGGAGGGATAGAGGACAGATGAAAACCAAAGCGTCTGAGAGCCGTCCAAATGGCAGCCGCGCAATTACCCTCACTCCGTATTGTTGTTTGTGCCGGGCGGCGGTTTGATTAAACGTAGTAAGGAGAGGGATATTTGTGGCGCTGGGTGGACGGGCCTCACGCAGCTCGGGGTGTAATGGATCAGCTGTACGTTTGCTGCAGACAGATGATTATTACCGTGCTGTTTGAAGCTAGGTGTTCAGGTGAGCGCTGCCAAACAATCTCATACTTTGTGTTGGAACTCGCGCTGATTTCCTCTGAGGTTTGATGGTTTCAGCTCATCCAAAAAAGAAAACATAATTACAAGCAGACTGCTTTTCTTCATCACTGACTCGGGTTAATGTGTCCAGCATGTCATTAGCCAACAGCGCCCCCTGCTGGAGCCACCTCTGGCTTTTGTTTGCACACTGGAGCTCTGACAGCTTTTTTTTTTAAGGGTTTTTATCCAAGAGACGACAAACAGAGAGGCTGAAAATGTTCATTTACAGGTCCAGGAGTAAATACTGGTTTGATTTCTGATGGATTAGCACATCTGCACAGTCTGGCGCCGTCTGAGACGTGTTGTTACTGTTGGCTGTCAAACTTAACACCACACAACAGAGAGAGAAAGAGCTCATAGTAAGAGAAAAACACATCACCGGTTTGATTTCAGTACCTGAGTTTATTTGCTTCTTCAGACCTTCTTCCCTGCAGATGTTTGACAGATTCCTGGATTATTTTATTTTTATAAGCGTGAACTTTGTGAAGTGCGAAACTTTTTTGTGTCGTTGCGAATCCTACCTCTTTAGCTCTGTTTCAGTCCTGTTCTCTCTTAAAAACACGAAAAATTCAGCACAGGTTTTCCCTAAAAAGAACAAACTTCCATTGGTCTTGTTGAGGATTTCCCGAGATTATTTCATAGATATGAACGACTCGGACACAGAGTATACTTGCAGCCTCTTGCGGGATCTTTATTGAAGATTCAGCACATCACAGCTCACGCACATCAGATAGATAGACGGACCAAAACCCAACAAACCCAATTGTCTTTCACCCTTATATAGCCTTTCAACAACGTCATTGCTCTCTGTTTTCTTCCTCTTCGTTGCCATGAGAGATGGGCCTCGTGTCTCTGTTCAAATCTAGCCCTGTCACCTGTTTCCTGTCAAAACATCCAAAACAATGAATCTTGGTGACCAGCCAGGAGTTCTAGCCTATCTTATATCCTGTTGTTATGGGAACTTTATTCGCATAACTAATAGCCTCACCTTCCTTGACCCTTTAGTATGTTTTGTTCTGGGTCAGACTGACCCAGTGCTTCTCAGCTACAATAATATTCTCTTTACACATTTAGGTCATGAATATACAGTTAATAATATTACATACATTGTTAATTCGCTTCCACAGTCTATTGTCCGCGTCACGTCATCAGAGAATCTCCGTGTTGATTGGCCAATGCAACACAAAGAATTCGCTGATGATCAGGATTTGAGTTTTTGCCCCAAACCAGACTTTGACACATCAGTCTGTAAGAGTAGCTGTTTATGTTGCCTGTGATATTATTCATTGCCTATTTTCAAATTTACGTCCACCAGATTGTCGAAGTTGATGATTTCATTGTCCATGTTGCTGCTGACTTTGATTTTGTTGATTAAGTCGTTGTATATGCCAATGATAATGTGTTGATGATGTTTGATGTTTATGTCAATCACCTTCGTCTTTGTTGCCGATTTGCTCTTTTTGATTGTATAAAAATGTAGTTTATGTCGATGATGATGTTGTTTAAGTGACCAATGTTGTTTTTATTCATTTTCACTATTTGATGTTGTTTATTATCAGTGTTTTTGTCAATGAGTTTTCTTTTTTATGTCTATGCTTTTCATGTTTTTCTTGCAGAATGTTGTTGTTGTTTATATTGATGATTTGTTGTTTGTCGTCATTGTTGTTTATACTAATGATTTTGGTCTTTGTTGCCAGTTTTCATTTTATCTCCATGTAGTTTGTTGCCAATGATGTTGTCCATTTTGTCGATTCGCTGCTTAGGTTGGTGATTTTTTTATAGATGTTGCCAATTTTATTTTCTTGATGATGTGTTGTTCATGTTTGTTGATTTGCTGTGTTACCTATGTTGTTGTTTTTGTCAACACATGTTTTGTTGTTGCAGATGCTGTTGTTCATCCTATTGATTTGCTGTTTATGTTGGTGATTAGTTGTTGTTCGTTGCCAATGTTGTTGTTTATGTCGATTTTCTCGTACATGTGGTAGTTTTCTTTTTGTGTCAATGTTGTTGTTTATGTTGCTACTCATTTTGATGATTTGTTGTTTGTTTGCTGATTTGCTGTATACTGCTTATGTTGTTGTTTTTGTCACTGATTTTTGTAGTTTTGCTGATGTTGCTCATTTTGCTTTAACTGTTCTATTGTTTAAGTTTTTGTTTATGTTGATGATGATGTTGTTTCAGATTGGGTAGTTAGTGTGTATGATTCTGATGTCTGGACAACTCATCCTGTAGTTTGTTTCTGATGTTGCTGTTGATGTTTTCTGTTTATTTATTGTTGATGATTATTAGTGTGGTTCTGTTTTGAGGTTTCTGCCTTTAAAATGAAGTTTTATTTCTCACCTTTCACTCACTAAATGCTGCAAAGGGGTGAAAATCAGACCTGACAGAGCCTGTAAAGTTGTTCTGTCAGATAGATAAATAAATATTGTAGATTTAAAATTATAGTATGCAATGTAATTAAAATGTGCAGCATTTAATTTATAGAAACGGAAAATCACATATGATTCTAAGTGAAACTGTTCACACGTTTGAAGGTTCAAGCTTCAGATCAAAGTTTAAGCTGCACCTTGAGAAATATTAATATCACTTATTATCAATCATAACAGGTTTTCTATGTGGATGTGACTGATTTAGCACCTTGTTAGCACCTGAACCTGTTCTCACCTGTTAGAGAAGGAGTGTAAGGTGTGTAAGGTGTGTAAGGTGTGTGAGGGAGTTCATCCACAAGTTATTCACACATCATGTGGGAAAGAGTTAAAGAGAGGTCAGAGAAGCATCAGAGTTAGAGGAAAAACAAGGGATGAGGAGTTCTTAAAAGAGTTATTAGTTTGGTATTTAATCACCAGCTCGTCGCTCAGAGTCTGAGAAACTCATCTGTACAGGGAAACAACAGAAACCAAGCCTGATGGGAAAATTTGTGCAGTTTTTCTGACACAAACAGCAGCTGATAAAAAGGTGATTATCAGCAGAAGACCACTCCACTTCAAGTTAGAGCCCAATAACTGCAAACGTCTGTAAATCTTTTTATAGCCGACAATGTGAGGATGTTTTAAAGCTGCAGGATTTCTGCATCAGCACGCCGCACAAGCCGCTGCTTTAATCTTCAATGTTTGTTGTTTTTTTAATCCCGCTGCTCTTGTTTGTGTCTGCATTAACCTATTTCGCTCATGTGAGGCTTATCTGTCACACGGCTCGCCATCGATAAAGACGTCTCCCTCAGGAAGCAAACGGTCGGACAAATGTGGAGCTGGATGGCGTTCCCGTGGAAAGGGTTAAAGCGGAGCGTTACAGCTTTGGCTCTGCAGTCCGGTTCATTATTTCCACCCTCCTTCTCCACAGTCGCAGCTTTTCTTCAGCTCGTTGGATGTTGCCTCCAGCTCAGAGGCTCTTGGCAGCGTTTCTCCAGCGTGTTTGTTTTCAGCGCCGAGGCCGGCGAGTGGCTGCCAAAAGAAGAGGACTCCTTTAAAAAAAACGAGGAGAAAAAGATGTCTTTAAAGTCGCTGAAGTCTGTGATGAGCTGATCAGCGCTCGCAGAGAGTGAAGTGTCCTTCTGATGACGACCTCTGCTCTCTGCTCTGCTTTTCAACCGCGGCTCGTCTTCATGAAATTACACGCAGAGATCTTTAAAAAGGTTTTCGCTTTGACAGGGAATTAATTCAACAACTGCCGGCCAAATTTCCACTGAATGTTTCCTCAGATATTCAGCTTTCACAGGCTGATTTGCAAAGTCTTCACTGACCTCTGGCCTTTTCTCTGATCAGGCAAATTTCCCTGGTTTCTTTCTTAATATTTGTAAAACTGCTGCTCACATCCTTTAATCAAACTGTTCTCTGTGTTTAAGTCTCTGGATGATGAGTCTGACCTTTTGACCAACTTTGTGCCCGCATAAGAAAAAAATCTCACCACTTTTCTATAATTCTCACACAGTCCACTAAAGTCATGAACCAGAGCCTCAGTTAAAGAATAATGTTGGTGTAATGGAGCAAAGTGAGTCCTGCAGAAACAGTCTCAGCGTTTACAACGTCTCCAGAAACAGAAGACAAATATTTACGAGGAAAACAGAACCAAACGTTAACCATTCTGTCTGTGAACGGAGGAATATGAGCAGATATTTATCTACAGAAAGATTTAATCCAGCTCTAATGTTTGATGTTTATTCAAACTTAACTGGAGAGTTAAAAAAAATATGTAACAAAGGGTTGAAACCCGGAGACAAAATGACAATTCACACCTGTCAGAGAAAAATCTAAAACTTCGAAACTTTAAAAAAGGAAAATTTCACCAAAGAGAAAAGTGCTGCAGCCAGACGTCACAGCAGTTTCCTGATATTCTAATAACGTTCAAATTTTTCCAGAATTATCCTGCTGTTCCAGGAACAGTCCAACATTTCAGTTTCATCCTGGTATTCCAGGAATGACCTGATATTCCAGAATTCCAGCAGCATTCCTCATACTGAAGTAACATTCCAGAATTCTAGCAACAACTTGATGTTCCACAAAATTCCAATTTTCTAAATATTTTCCGATATTCCCGAACTATTCTAATACTTCAGTGAAATCCCAGTATTCCAGGAACAACTTTACATTTCTGAACTCCAGTAACATTTCACATATTTAAATTAAGTCCTGGTATTCCACGAATGACCTGACATTCCAGAATTTCAGGAACGTAATAAATACTGAGGTAACATTCCAGAACTCTAGTTACAATATGAAGTTCCAGAAAATTCCCAATATCCCAAATATATTCTAGTTTTCCAAAACTATTCCGCTAATACAGTGACAAGCCAACATTTCAGAAAAATTCCAATATTCCCAGAACATTTTGACATTCCACAATTCCTGTAAGATTTCAAATATGTAAATAAAATCCTGATATTCCAGGAATGATGTGACATTTCAAAATTTCAGGAACACTGAAAATACTGAAGTAACATTCCTTTATTCCAGGAACAATTTGACATTCCAGAATTCTAGAAGAATTCCTAATACTGAAGTAAGATTCTGGAATTCTAGCAACAACTTAATGTTCCAGAAAATTCTAATATTCCAAAAAGTTTTCAATATACCAGAACTATTCTAGTATTCAGGTGACAATCCAATATTTCAGTGAAATTCCAGTATTCCAGGAACAACTTCACATTTCAGAATTCCAGTGACAATTTGACTTTCCGAAAAATTCCAAAAATTCTAAATATATTCTAGTTTCCCGGAACTATTCCGCCGTTACATTGACAAGCTAACATTTCAACATTTCAGAATTCCTGTAACGTTTCAAATATGTAAATAAAATCCTGATATTCCAGGAATGATGTGACATTACAACATTTCAGGAACACTCAAAATACTGAAGTAACGTCCCTTTATTCCAGGAACAATCTGACATTCCATAATCCCAGTGATGCTCCAAAATTCCAGTAGAATTCCTAATATTAAAGGAACATTCCAGAATTCTAGTAACAACTTGACACCCCTGAAATTTCCAATATACTAAATATATCCTGATATTCCAGAACTAATCCACTATACCATTATCAATCCAACGTTTCAGTAACATTAAAATATTCTAGGAATGATTTGACATTTCAGAAATTCCAGTAACAACTTGACATCCCAGAAACATTTGAGTATTCTAGACAGAAAAGTATTCCAGTAATCTCATATTTTAGAACATTGCTATATCCAAATGAATTCAGAACTTTTGCAATATTTCAGCAACATTCTGAAATTCCAGAAACATTTCGCCATTCAGAAAATACAAGTGATGTTATTAAAGTAGAAGCACAGTCTACTCTTCATCCCAGAAACAACCAGGTATTTTAATTATATTCAGATATTCCCATAACAATGTGACAGGAATAAAATACAAAAACACAAACCTGAAAGCAAATTTGATGAATTAATAAAATGATTGTTTTCAGTCTTGTGATGATTATTAGTTTTTGTCATTTTCTGGTGTTTGATTATTTTCGTCAGCTACAAACGTGTAACATCAGCCTGACGTCAACTCTGTCAGCTGAGAGTAAAACACAGTTTGAACTTCCAGAGATGGATTCATGTGAAGTTTTCCCGCTAAACGAGCCTCGCTGAGTTTGCCGCCCCCCCCTCTTCGCTCCACCGTCGTCACGAGCAACACTTTCCTGAACCACATTCTTCATTTAACGCGCGCTCACAGTACGAAGGTTAATTCTTTGTGACAAGCACTCGGCTCCTCGCTCGCAGACACATCCCGCTCTTTTGTGCGCGGAAACACATGACACTGCAGTTCTGCGCTCATAAGCACTCTGAAGCAGAGAGGATGCAAATCTCCCACAATGCACGGGGGCAAAGCTACTTTCATGTGAGGTCAGTAAACACAGCGTGGAGTGGAGGGAATTACAGTTATCTGTCAAATGCAGATCCTTTGATGGAGGGTCTAAGTGCTGCTCCCGTCTGAAGGGAGGGAAGGAGAGCTTTAAGCAGGGAAGCATGTGAGAGCAGTTTAACCGTTGAGTGGCACAAAGATGACACGCTGCGAGCTCATTGGTCGGATCTGAGTGAATGGAAGCAGCTGCTGTTCGTCCTCCTCAGCCCTACGATGCATCAGAGTTAAACTAACTCACATCAGCTTCTCATGCACTGTTGCATCTGTGTTGTTTCACCAGACGACAAACTCTGATGACCAAGTGGAATCGACCAATCAGGAGTCAGCAGGAGTAAAAGTCTGGCTGTAACTGTATATAACTGTAAAACCATAAGGTCAAAAGTCATCAGTGACACCTCATTTGAAAGATTAAAGTCTCTAGTTTAACAAAAGTCATGTTTTTATATGTGGCTAAAGTCCACATCAGGATAAATGCAGCTGAAACACTTTTTCTTGATTTTTCATAACCATTTTTGAGCATCATTAACTCCAAGATGCTTCATGTCAGACATACAACATCCACCACATCACTTCTACACCTTCTCATCTACATCTGGGTGAAATGTGAGCTTTTTAGGTAAAACTTTATAGGAGTTAGAGAGTTTTGAGTCTCAGGTGATCAAACACGCACAAGTCTGAAGACTACGTGCAAACAAAACCAGCTTCATCAGTGCTCAGTGTCCTCTTTATAGTCAATTTTGCTCTCTTTGTGGAAATTTAAAAAAAAAAAAATCACAAATTCGTAGTTCACAGTCATGGATTGTACCTCTTCTGTTGAACAAACGAATGTAAATGAAGTTGCACGGCAATAAATAGGTCTCACCATTGATTTAAATGGCTACAACTGGCTGTGTGTTAATGGTAAGCTGATTGGCTTCCATGCAAGTGAGTGACAGGCTACTTAGCAAACAAATGACCCTCTCACAAATCTGTTCCACAAGACCACCTTGCGCAATTTTGCCAGTCAAGCAGGGAACACTTGTTGTCTATCACAAGCTGTCCTGGGATGAAAACTCAACCGCAAACAATGAGGTCACTTTTTTCTTGCAGCTTTGTCATTTCGACATTGAAGAGGAAATGCTCTAAGACTGTGAAGCTGCTGTTATTGATGAGAACGGACACGACAGACAGACAAACAACGGACTTTACAGGAGAAATTTCACCACTTGGAATAATTTGATGAAACAACACTTTTGATATGTTTGAACTCTGGATTCCTCTGGTGGAAAGGAGAGTGAATATTCAGGGTACGGGCGTCAGGATGTGACGTAATGACCCCAAACAGGTAGGACGTCCACGTTGTTGTGATCGAATCCAAGCAAACCGGTGAAGAAAACTGTAAAACAAACTTAGAGACTGAAATATGAAGAATATAAACTTTCTAAAATAGCATTTTCATGTTTGACAGAGATGTAACTGTTTATACTTCACTCAACAACCTGGTGAAATGGAAGAGGAAGAGGTTGAGGTGTCTAGGGTTGGAAAAAAAAGGTGCTAAAATAGAAAAAATCTACATAAATCAGTAAGAGAATCATAAAAAAGCCGGAAAGCTCGTCTGTATTCTGATAACAGGTTTGTATTTTTCTCCACACCTCAGTCACTAAAACGATTTCCTGAACTCCAAATCCAACTTTTTGACACCCTGTAACACATTTTTCATTTTCTGTCTCAATTTTTAATTACTTGTGAGGAAAAAAAAAAACTGCTGAAAATATTCAGGTTAGAAGCTCCTCAGCCAGATCCAATGATTGTTTTTGCCAGTTTGAAACAACAGCTGCCACTGGCAGATTGTATCAGCTGTAACTGATTAACATTAATTTCATAAGAAATGAAGCCAGGAGACAAAAGCAGCCTCTGCAAAGGATCAATTCATTTCTGAAGTGTGGTTTTTAATGTGATAATCATTGAATTGCAAAGCAAACTGTTAATCCTTGGCTTTTTTTACTGTTCATGTCTTGTCTTGTTTCTCTCTCCGGTTTTTGTCGCCATCTGAAAATCCTGCTCTGCAGCGCAGGCCTCGGATCCCCTCGACATATGCACGGGGAGCTGCAGCTTTCAGGGACGGTTTGCAGCCNAAAAAAAAACTGCTGAAAATATTCAGGTTAGAAGCTCCTCAGCCAGATCCAATGATTGTTTTTGCCAGTTTGAAACAACAGCTGCCACTGGCAGATTGTATCAGCTGTAACTGATTAACATTAATTTCATAAGAAATGAAGCCAGGAGACAAAAGCAGCCTCTGCAAAGGATCAATTCATTTCTGAAGTGTGGTTTTTAATGTGATAATCATTGAATTGCAAAGCAAACTGTTAATCCTTGGCTTTTTTTACTGTTCATGTCTTGTCTTGTTTCTCTCTCCGGTTTTTGTCGCCATCTGAAAATCCTGCTCTGCAGCGCAGGCCTCGGATCCCCTCGACATATGCACGGGGAGCTGCAGCTTTCAGGGACGGTTTGCAGCCCAGAGTCGGAGTCACTTTTTAGAAACAAACTTTCAAATATCGAATGCAAAACTTAAAATCTTTCAGGCGGAACAGAAAAACGAGATTGATTCTTCTACCTTCACACCACAGTTAGGATTTTTTTTAACGTCTGCTCACGGCCGTCGCTTCACCGAGGCGCCGCTCTTTGCACGTCACATCTCAAAGGTTTTATCGCAGGCTATAATTACGAGCATCAGTGTTTCCTGCAGGAGCGCGCGCCGCTCGGCTCCACATTTTCTCACATCATCGGAGTCAAACTGCAGCCTGTTGCTCTCAGGACTGCGTGTGCTGCGGTTCATACAGAGCTCAGAGAGACAAACCTTTGCGTGGGCGGCTCCATCTGCTCACAATGAACCACGCTACCACCCTGAAATAACACGCATTAGTCACTGGATTATTCTAAACACAGAGTCAGGGTGCTGCGGAGCCCTAATGGTCATGTTCAAGCGTTGGCAACACGCCATTACTTCACACTTCAAATCTGCATCCAACGCCGACCCCGTCAACGACCCCGACATCGACCCGGTGCATCTGAATATGACGACCTTTTCTGGCACCGTTTCTAAATATGATCCTCCAGCTTTTTGTTATGATGCCTGAGTCAGCTGGAGAGAGAGAGAGAGAGAGAGCAAAGGTCTGCAACGAGTGAGTCACCGAGGAAAAGAAACAGAAACCCCTCCTTAAAGAGGGGCCATGATGGTTTAGACTTTAAGTCAAGTTTTTCATGATTCACAGCTCAAAAAAATCTCTATTTTCTCTCTGTGGTGTTTTAGAAAACCTATATTTCCGTCACTGTCTGAAACACTTTATTTTGTCTCCTTATGGTCATGTCCACATGCAGCCAAGCATCTGGGAAACTGCATTTATTTTTGCACATTTAACCCTTTATATCCAAATGAATCACATTAGATACATGAGTTCAAACACCTTTATCTCGTCAACATGATAAATAGTTTCTTTAAAAACCTGTTATAAATATTTTTAAAAACATATTCTACCACCCTGAGGATTTTCATATCACCACAGTCAGCTGAAGTTTTATTTTGGCCCTTTTCAAAGCGTCTGCTCTCATGAAATCATCCACTCACATATTTTCAGGAAAATCATTGCTTGATTTTCAAGAAGTTGGAGCAAGAATAACATCAAAATAGTTACTTTGTCTTTTTGTACAAGTGTTTTCTGTATGAAATAAATGCAAATTGACTAAAATAACTGCCCAGAGTGTCAAATGTGATATAAGAAATAAATCATGAATGAACCTATTTTTTTTCCGGATTTTGTCAAAAGGGTTAATAAATATCTCAGTTCTAAAAAAATCGGAATTTTCAGACTATTTTGTAATAGGTAGAGCTTTCCAGGGTTAAGCCTGTCATCTACACCACACTGCAGTTTTGCATCACTACAAAAGTTCTTCTCTGAAAAGTCTTGGTTCATGGTTTCATGTTTACACCATAGACTGTATAATGAGTGGACGTAACAACGTTCGGCTCAAACTGAAGCCTCCAGCAGATGCCCCGCCCCCTGGTGTCTGGCTGCAGTATAGGTCATAAGCCCCGCCCCCTGGTGTCTGGCTGCAGTATAGGTCATAAGCCCCGCCCCCTGGTGTCTGGCTGCAGTATAGGTCATAAGCCCCGCCTCCCAATGTATTCCAGATATGAGTCAGGAAAACTTTAAAAAATTACGATACCTGGTAGAAACGTTTCTCTCATCTTTACTCTAAGGTAGTATGATGATGTCATTTGGCTGCATGGTGTTCAGGTGTTTTTTATCTGAGAAGTTAGTTTCTCATTAGTTATTGGACGTTAAAAACCGCGATATAAGTTTCGTTTTAAGATAGTTGACAGCTGCCGTTTGTGAGTAGTTTTTATCGGGGATATAAAAAACTTCGGGAAAGAGCCAAAAGGAGACTAAACCTTCTGAAGAAGAAGAAGTAAATATTTTAATTTCTCTTTTTTACTCTGCTCCACCTGAAATTCTCTACTGCGCAGACTCTGGCTGCACAATTTCTTTCGGCTTCAAAATCGTAGAGCGGTGACAGGCGGAAGCACGCTGTCCATTCTTTATACAGTCAATGGTTTACACCAATAAACAAAATTTTTCGATGTCAAAAAAAAGCCATTGGCGTCACAAATATGCTACATCCGTTTGTCAGGCATGAATATGGCCAGTATTAATGTCATGGGCGTGTTAGTTTGGACACCAATACAAACACTTCTTGCTTTTCTTTTTTCTTAAAGTGCATCTTATTCCTGTCGATGGAGAGCAAACCTCTTTATTGGTACAAAAAAAAAAAAAAAAAGATCCCGGCGCTGTGTTTAAATCTTTGGAGGAAGAGACAGAATGACGGGGATTCATTCTGATTGGCTGGCACAGGTTTCACATTTGAAAAACACTTATGGGCTCTGGCTGCTTGGAGCTGCACTTACCAACGAATTTGCTCGGTTATGTGTAGACACTTCTTTTCTTGTAATCAATCAGGAGTGGATGAAAGTATTTCTAAAAATGGATTTACCTATGCACTCAAGAAACCCTCTTTCTTTTGATTGGTCAGCTGTTGGGGGGAGTAACTACAGGGGAATGGTCATCGGTGATTGAGGGCCCACCCCTGGTGCAGATTTAATGCTTTTTTTCTTTTTTACAACAGAGTGTTTTGATGAGTTTACAGTCAGATTCATGGATTTCTACAACAAACGCACAGTCTGAACATCAAGCCATGTTTCCTCATAAAGCAGAGAGTTTTCTCTTTGAGGGGAAATATTGTTTAGAATCACGAAGACGTTCTTTAACAGAGTAAGAGTAAAGAAGAAGAGAGGTTTTGTTGTACATTTGTTTTTTAATAGAACTTCTGAATGTAATTTATTTTCGAAATGTGCTGATTTTTGAGAACCCAACTTTCTTTGTCCTGTTTGAGCTGATTCTCTGTCCATGTGCATTCAGGAAGAAATGATGAATATTCGTTTCTAAATAACTTGTTTGTCTAGTTTTTCACCCTCAGTCAGTCGTCACAGGCTCTTTAAGGTTGTGTTGAGAAATATTTCCATTCTGCTGTTTCACCTCCAGATTCCCTCATCTACTTTTCAGGTTTCAAGCAGCCGCAGAGTTTAAGCGTACATTACCGAGAGCTCCTAACAAGAGGGGAACGTCCTTAAAAATCAAGCCCAGAACAGCTTCCTCATTACGGAGCAGAACGTCCCCCGCTCCGACGCACGTAATCAGCAGCCCGCTGTGATGTGCAGGGCTCAAAAATAGTCCCTTCTGCAGGAAAAAACAACTGCTATTTATCATAGAGACTCACCGTAAGTGAGGATAAGCAATTAAAATATCTGGGTCAGAGCTTTCTCAGATTGTGCTTACACTAAGACGCAGCACAACCATTCATCACAGAAAGATGCAGACAGACGGCATTGTCTCCTGATTCAAGTCGTTCAGGTGTTTGTTTGTGTGTTTCTCACCGTCTCAGAGTTATGTAAAGTTCTGTTTTTACAGGCAGACATCTCTCTTCGCTGAGGTCAGGGCGATGTTGTGGTTGCTTCATCAGGAAAGTTTAGTTTGAGCGAAAGCTTCTTGAGTTGAAAAATGGAGTGAGTGCAAAGTGCAGTTTCTTAACCGCCAGCAGGGGGCGACTCTTTTTGTTGATGTCTGTCTTGAACAAACCTTCATTTCAGTATGTCTCTACCACTGACTCACACACTTTTGACTTCAAACGGATTCATTTAAGCCGTTTGGAGATCTACATGTTCTCTTAACATGTTTCTTTCCACGCTAAAATTTGCGCTCAAGCTTTTTAGTTTTCTGCAAATCTTAACCAAGCTCTGAAGTGCCTTACAGTTGTTTTTAAAAAAGCTAAGAATAACACACTTTACAAGATGAACACAAGACTTAAAATGATGAAGTCATCCCATATGGATCTCCAAACTGGTTCATTACACATTGGAGGGGCGGGGCCACTAACATCGAGTTTTATTACATTTATTCTTCTGCTTTTTAACCTCTGTGAGCAGCCACTCATTCTGACAGCTCACACAATTTGCTGTTTTTATCAGCTCTTTACTGTTTTATGTACTTCTTCAATCCAAAAAAAGACATAAACAAATAAAAAAACCCTGAGGATACTTAATTTAACTCATCGGTAGAAAATTTACCAACCAATGTGCACTTTGCTGTGTTCACTGCATCAAACTTTAACAAAGAAATGTGAAAAACCGATAAAACATTTTCTGTTTGCATGATTTTATATCATCTTCAACCCCTATTTTTGCTTTTATTCTTACAATAATGGATTAAATGTGGAATTGTTCATTGTTTTCGATTTTGGGACACATTCCACGACCCCCTATCGATGTCTCGCGACCCCCCCAAAGGGTCCCAACCCCCACTTTGGGAACCGCTGAATTAGAGCACCTGTTACCAGAACCAGTTGATTAGTTGGAGCCTATTTCAAAATTGATTACAGTCATATCCAGGAAAGTATGATGTCAGATCTAACCTTGCTTGAAGACATTGCAGCCTGAGACTTTTTTTTTTTTAAGCTGTAAATCAAGTTCTGACGTCTCGACATCCTTTAAATTCAAACCCAGATGCTCGGGGAGGGATTTTTAATGCTGCTCTGGCCTGTTTTCTTTTTTTTTTTCCTAAAATAATTGTTTAATAGTCTGAAGGCTTCATGCTCCCTGTTTCAGCTTAACCTCAGAAAAAAAAAAGAAGCCAAAAAAGGATTTCCGTCCATATCTTGCTGTTCCCGTATCCATGGAAATGAACATGCACACTTGTATTAACACTGCAGGAAAATTTGAGAAATCTCATCAAGTTTTCAGGTACTTTTATAACCTTCCAGCCGTGTGTTGGAGACCTCTGACTCACTGCCCACATATAAAATCAATTTCCTCTCTGCACCAGGCAGCTCCACTAAATTTAGTGCAACAGTTTAGATATGATGGACAGGTGAGTAACTCTCGGTATAACCTCCAACACAGCGGTGCTCCAACAGTCCGGCTCTGTATTTCAAAACCGAGCACTTAAGAGCTGAACTTCACCCGAGGACGCTCATGAAAACAGACACAAAGCCTCGCTGCTAACTGACTCTGATGGCTGCTGTTTGTGCAGGCTGCGCTTCAGTCACTTTGCATTAGAGCATCTCTGACAGCCGGTGTGGCCACAGTGGATTAGCCCACAATAAACAAAGGATCAGAAATGGATCCATCCACACACAGCCCATACAGATCCATTAAAGAGGATCCTCCGCTGGTTCTGGTCCTGATCCTGTGGATTGCTCTGGGACCTCCCTAAGCTGTCGGTTCATGGATTGATAAGACCCC
>RPOG01002212.1:0-102592 GCA_008086565.1 Thalassoma bifasciatum | reverse complement strand
TTTTCATGTCCTTCCTTTTCTTTGTACATTCACTCCTCTTCCAAACATTTTTTAGGGGTTCTGTCACTGTTTTGTTCCATTTCTACCATTCACACGTCCTTTTTTTCTCTTGGACAAATCTGGATCTCTTTAATTTACATTTTTTTCTGTCACTTATATTTAAGAATTGAGCTTTTTTTTTCAGTGGTTTCCAGCTTTTTGTTCCTGTTACATGTCAGAGGACAGCGCGGAGCATATATTTGTACAGCACTAAATCACAACAAACACACAGCTTGACCCTAGAGATGTAAGGCTGGAGAAGGACACACACACACACTAATACTCATACACACACTCACACACACACACACACACAGTTTCATCACTGGGGGGAACCTTTAATAAGAGCCAAACATTGATCGATGGTTTTAATTTAAACATCAAACACAAAACACTGCAGGAAGTCAAGTGGTGCTAAATGAATTTCACTGTGACTCTGTGTGTGTGTGTGTGTGCGTGTGTGTGTGTGTGTGACTACATTTACATGTACATAGCCTCGGTGTATATGTAACATCCATGCATTATTACTAGTTTTGCCCAAAGTGAGGAAAAAAACTTTTTTCAGAACCTTTTTAAAACCTTTTTTAAAAATCTTTTCTTTGTTTTGATGAAATAAAAATCTCTTGAATTCTGTTCATTTGCTTTTCTTACCTTGGAAATCTCAACTTGTATGTTTTGTTCCATTTCTTTTCTATTTACTCATGTTTTCTTTTCACTTTTAAAATGTCCTTTACCTTTTTCTTTATTCAATTTTAAAACTTGTTTCCTCTATTTTTTTCCACAATTTTGTTTATATTTTTTAATTTTTATGTTCACTTTTAAAACACATTTTTTAATCACTTTCTTTTTAAGTTAATTTCTTTTTCTTTTTGTTCATTTTTCCCTTTTTTCTTTCCTATTTCCTTTTTCAGTCTAAAAATGTGTTTGGTTTTATGTTTTTTTAAATCTTTTTTTATATATAAAATGAGTTTCTTTTATCATTTCCTTTTTTAAATTAGTTTTTTTTTCATTACTTTTTTTCCTTTTCTTATTGCTTTCTAATGTTTCTTAAATTCCTTTCTTAATCCATTTTTAACATCTGTTTTATATATTTTTTTATATATGTACTTTTGTCTTTTCACTTTACTCCTAAATAATCCCTTTTTTTTACACTTATTTTCTTCTCTCCCGTCTCCTGTTTTACTATTTTACACAGATTTTCTTTTTCCCCTGTTTTTTTTTATTTCTTTTTGATGGTTTGTTAATTTGCATTCCTGTTTAACTTATAACAAATTACTTTGTGGAGCTGTTAGAGACATCTATCAAACATTATAATGCTTTTAGGGTTAAATATTATTAATATAACTTATATGATAATTTTTCATACAAATAGTTTTTTTTGTTTCATTAAAACAATGATGTTTTTTTTTAATTTTTATTGGTTAGTTGGAGCTCCAAACACAGAGCAGAACACATTTGTGTCCCTGTTGCTTTGGAAAGTAAATGATCTGTGGATGATGGATGATGACAGCCAGGAACCTTTTCTTTGTTTGTCTTTTCTTGATGAAACCCAGTGTCATATTTGTACTGGGAGGGTTACAGTGTGAGAAACTGAGGCTAAGCAGCTGCTTTCTGCAAAAGTCCTGCTTCATCTTTTCCCACAACCGCAAAAATCAAAACAGTCGAAAACCAAACGAGGCCTCACACATTTATCACTCAGCCGTAAGATACACAAAGGATGCTGATACATATTTATGTTAATTACGAGTGTTTACAAGTCCAAAGAAGCAGAGACAGACGTCTGAAAATATCGCAGCCAGGACTGGGAACGATGCAGGGAAGCCATGTTGTTGTTGTCCTCAGTTAACGGATTCAAATATTTAAAGCTTAGACCTGATACGACATTTGTTCGAATTGTTAAATTTCATTATGAGAACATCATAAACTAACACAAATAGATCCGACTCTTTTTTTACTGGACTGTTATCTTTGGAGGAACATTCCAGAAATTTGGGTTCTGGGGTTCGTGAGTGGTTTAAAGAGGGTGTAACTAAAATGAAGGCCAGGACCCTAATCCCCCGTCTCTGTTATCCTTTAACTCCTTTGAAATGGGGATTAACTCACTGCTTGTAGTGCCCCTAGTGGACACTGAAGGAACTGCATTTTTTTTTTTTTTTTTAAAGATTCTGGTACTTTGGGGATTTTGTTTTTTTTACATTTCTACACAGGTTTCCTTAGCTTAGTATCTTCTGCAGTTTCCATCCAGTGTGTGTGTTCAAATGTGTGTGTTTTTATGTGCCCCTAAATTTGTGCATGCGTGCAAAAAAGTGTACCATTATGATTGCATGCATCTGTGTGTTTGTGTGTAATTCTATCTGCTTGTTATGCAGGGTATCATTACATCCATATGACCTTGTCTCACACACAGACACACAGTGTCTCCTAAACGTCAAACACACTGTGAACATTTTATATTCTATTTTCCAGTTGTTGGGCTTTTTTTGTGAAAACAATAAAACAGAAAATTAATAAAATGATGAAAGGTCGGTTTTTATTGTGAAAAAAATATATGCAGTAAGTTACAGAAGACGGAGAAAACAGTCGTATAAACTCAGCTGAGTCACTCACGGTAACTTTTCATGTATGATGTTAAGATGCCTCCATAAAGAACATCAAAGATACGCACACATGCAAACTCCTTCGCTCTGTATGTTTAAACACATGGTGTGTGTTTGACTACAGCCTTGATGTCAAGCTTCACCTGCCACTCGTGTGTGTGTGTGTGTGTGTGTGTGTGTTTTTTGAATGGCATGTGTGTGTTTGTGTGTGCCATGTGTGTTCTGCCAGCAGTAGTGGAAACGTTCGAGCCGCAGAGTCTGCAGGCAGTTAGCAGCCTGATCAAAAGATCTGAACTGAGCACAGAACAGTTTGCGGTTTGAAGCCACGTGCCTCCTTTTCCTCTCTCCTTCCTGCTCTCCTCGTGTCCTTTATTTCTTCTCTCGCCTGTTTCCTACAAATACAAAATTCTTTCCTTGGTTTTGACCTCGTCGTCTTACACATTAGTTATGGCTTAAGTCATCCTTTTATGCTAACAAGAGTTTAAAAAATGAAGATGCTAAATGTTTTTGCCTAATAAACATATTTACCCTGAAGTGACCACGTCATTTGTGATTTGAGTTTCTGTCTCAAAGAGAGAAACTAAAAAAAGTTTGGATGGGTGGGTGAAAATTGGGATCATGACGAAAGTTCAGAGCCTCGTCTGATAACATCTGAGGTTTTTGGAGCGCCAAATTCTTTTTCAAGCACCTCGTATCTTAATACCTCTTTTACATATTGTAATTTTATTACTTACTTCTTGTCTGTTGTACTCATTGCACACTTATTCTATTATTTTATTTTATTATGTCTTATCCTCTCCCTCATTCTAGTCTATATTATTCTATTATAACTTTTATTGCCCTTCTCTATTTTATCCCTATTTCTTTTTTCTGCTCCTGTACTGTGTCATGAGCGACTGGCAACACTAAATTTTGCCAACAGTATTAATTAAGTATTTCTGATTCGGATTTTGATTCTCTGCAAGTTGGGATTCTGCAATGCCACCAAAATGGTGACCAGCCATCAATGCACCTTTGTTTTTACACAATTAACCCCACAACAGTGTGTGATTTCAGCCAACATTTTGGGGACACTGCATATGAAGACATGACCGCACAGCCACATGCAAACACACTCAGATATTCTCTTTTTTTAAAATCTTTCTACAGAGGATCTGAGGTAGAACAGCTTCTCCTATTCATTTGCAACTTAGAGCATTTCACACTGCAAACGAAGTGTAGTCAAAGCGCAAAAATTTAGGAAAGGCAACAGGTTTCGGCAGAGTGACTTTGGTGCTGCATGTTACTTAATCCAACAAAATTAGTTAAATATAAACTGTGCAAAAACCTCTGGCTCAACCACTCTGTGTCCTGCTCTGGCCACTGTCCTAAACTATCGGAATAAAATCCTGAAACAAACAAACAAAATTACAACAAAAAACTGCAATTCCTCAAGTGTCCACTAGAGGCTTGTTACAGAATCCTTGGAAGCCACATACACACCCATTCAAAACAAACAGTCTTTACAGCAATAATAAACATGTTTACAGCCTAGTTCCAAAATTAATTTTGGTCAGAAAATCTCATTTCTCTCCCAGCAGGAACTTAGAAGGGGTTGAAAATTTTTTAAGTCAGTAGTTGGCACTTTTTGCTTAATTAGATGTGTGGCTTTCTTGACTGACAGGTGGGTAAACTACAAGCAAAGAGTCTAAGGCCCACAACTTTTTTTTATCTCCCGTTACGTTGGACAAAAGTTGAGTTATTTCCAACATGGTGACCACCGATAATACGGTTAAAAACTCTGTAGGATTTTTTCTGTAATGTTATCGGACATGACACCTGTCAGGGACGAAAGCAGGAACTTTTTTCATAAGTTTCAGCCATTACAGCCTGTGTCTCAGCTGCTGGCTGAAGCCAATACTGGAGAGATCCAAAACTTTTTGCAGCTTTAAATTACTTAGCTCTCAAAATATACAAAATCAAAATGATGATTGGTTCAAAAAAAAAAAAAGTTTTGACAGAACACGACCAAAGATGAAAGAAAGAAACAAACTGATTGGAAAGTATTTTGGTTTTAATCTTTATTTATACTTTAAGTGTTTCAAACAGGGAATGTAAAAATTAAAACACAGTCAAAGTTTTCTACTTTAGAGTCTTTTTACGGCCTTAAATGCTCCGACCAATCAGGGGTTGGATTTTAGGAGCTGACGGATCAACAGCAGAACAGCATCGTCAACTTCTGCTTCGCTGAGGCCAACTCAGTCGATGACTTCTTCACCCTTGTGTTTCTCTGCGCTCTTCTAACGCCTTTTCTTCCTCCCCACCGCTCCTTTCTCTCTTTACTCTGCAAGTCTTTGAAGCGAGCTGTGGCAGTCCATTAAGTCGACTAACCAGCACCCATGGGAGTCATCCAGGCCCCGCTGTTACATCATGTTACTGCAACATCAAGGAGCAAAGGGTGGAGTGTGTGTGCAGCAGTATGTATGTAGAGCTGTGTATATGTGTGAAAGTGTGAGTGTGTGAAGATCTGAGGTTGCTTGAACCTGCTGCTCTCAGTTTGACCTCGACAATCAAAGCAGCTTGTGAATATCGCAGCGTTTTCATTCCTGTGAAGTGTCAGAGCAGGTTTTTCCTCCCATATACCGTTTCATATTAGCACTTAACAGGATTTTTAGATGTGTTACATAAAGCTGCAGCCTGAATGTTTGCGGTCCCAAGTGATCTGGGTTTCATGAAACCAGCTCATGACATGAATAATGCCCTTCATCGCCTTCTGCAAATGAATGTTTTAACTGGAGAAATATTTATTTCTAACTTTGAAGAATAAAGCAACCATGTGTCACAACTGAGGAGTCATGACTTTCTCTTCAAACACACCCTGAGATAGATGTACAAGCATCATACGTTAGAAAAAAAAGGGACATCTATGTCATCTATGATTAATATTACAAAGAGGCCTGAATAACTTTCAAAGAACTGCTTCAGCACTTCATCAATCAGGTGAAATCAGCCGTCTCATCATTTGGTGGATGATCTTTCAAAACTGTGACCAAGACTGTTTTTTTCCATTGCAGGAACTTGAGGAACTGTACAGAATTCAACAGCAGGAACTAGGGTCTAAGTTTAGTTCTCAGGTAGTTAGTGTAGTTTCCTTTTTTAGGGGCAGTACCTTCCAAAGGTCCAGAAACTTTTGGGGACCAGGTCAGCAAGCTAAAGGTTTCAATGAGCTGTGATTGACATGATTTAATAACTTCAAAGCAATCGTCTTTTGTGTGCCTGATAGTGTGAATGTGTACCATGGCTTTTCAAATTTCCTGCTTTAGATTGAGCAATTCAGATGTTTTCCCCAGAGCTTCTTATTTTCAAAGTGCTGATTCAATCAGCTTTTGTCTCTTTCCAACAGCCCTCTACTGGTCGAATGAGGCAGTGCACCTACTTGATTAAGCCCGTATAGGCCTGAGTCACATAAACCTTCCAGGACCTAAACAACTTTTCCAGGTGTTTAAACCAAAAATGCAAAAAAACTCAGTGGACAAAATCTGTAACTGCACAAGAACACTGAGAGACTGAAAATGGTGTAGGATATGACTGTAAACATGACGACGGTTAAGAGGCCGAAGTACAGGTGAGCTGATCGTCAAAAGGTGCACAAACATGACGCGGTAGTCAGCTATTGTTACAGTTGTTGTTGTTATCCTGGTTCATGTACGGTCATGCCACAATGAAAGTTTAATGTGCAAGGAAAACGTGGAAAACTGAGTGTAACAGAAGCACTTTGACTTAAATCTCCAGTAAAACGGCATTTCAGAAAAATTCCAATCTTGCCGTTTGCAAAAGTTCCTGTTTTCGGTCGGCTAAAACGCTGCTTCTGTGTAAACACAACAATACTTGCGTTTCACTCTAAAACCATTGTTGCGTGAATAGCCCTTGAGGCTGTGGTGGAAATGCAGATAACAATGGGTCACAGTAACCAGGAACTTTAAGCAAATCCCAAACTTAACCTCCACAAATGAGACCCAGGGTCATCAGGTGAATCGAAAGGGGAAATGGCGGAACCAGGATTTTTGTGTCCTGTCAAAAGAAGAGCTGACCTTCTGATACATATTTCTCAAAGGGTCAAATATTAGGCTAACACAAGGTAAGTGTACCTTTAAAGATCAGCGAGAGTCAACTGGATTGGGAAAGCTAAAGGAAAACTAAAATTTTGAATCAACGTTTTACTAATTGCCTGGACACAAGCTCAGAACTTGATGCAGGGGAGTTTCCCGGCTCTGTGAAGGTACAGCAGAGGTGGGATAAACCCACTGAGGATGCTGACAGACATGCAGAACAGGATGACCCTGGTAATAGCACGAAAGGATCCACACATCAGTACTGGGGCCAGGACGAAGAGTTTGACAGACAGAGTCATGATGGAGAAAGTCAGGGTGATCATGATGATCTTAAAGGCCTTTCTCTTCATGCCGTTCTGGCTTTCCTGTTCACGGATCCCATCCCCTGGTCTGGGCTTTATCAGCACACAGAGAGCGTGAACGCCACAGTACATCATGAGCAGCAGGAGGAAGATGCATTTGGACATGAGAAGATAGATTGTAAAATCGTATTTGAGTAAGAGGGGGCTGCCAATGCTGTCCAGCAGGATCAGCATCCAGGTGACGGTGCAGCATGGCAGCCTGTAACGGAGAGGTTTGAGCCTGGAGAGAGGAATAAAGAAGAAACAAAGGCTTCATTTAGTCTGTTGTTAAAAAAAGTAATCTGGTGTGTGGTGTAGAGTCAGGAGTGAGGCTAATCATCGTACCTGAGGAAGACTGTAGGGTGAACCACAGCCAGGTACCGCTCCAGGCAGATCCACCCCTGGAAAACTGGCCGTGAAACGAGCATGAGCTGCATCAACATGTACACCAACATGTATGTTATATACAGATCCAGCTTTAGCAGGGAATAAATTAAGGTGTAAAGACAAAGGATGCAAAAGAGAGCCTCGCCGACAGCCAAGTTTAAGGCAAAAAACTCAGCGACCACAGCTCCACTCCCTCCGCCGACGATCTGATACACCACGTAAATGTTTGCAGGCAGTCCGATAAAAAGGTTGCAAGCAAATAAGGCTGAAAGTCCGTAGAAGTAAACATTTTGGTCGTACTCGAAGTCAGGATAGTCAAAGCCAAAGGTGATGTTTGCGTCAGACTTGTTCATCTTCAGTTTTCTGGTGCCTGTGTAAAAAAAAAACAAAGGAGTTAAACGTTGGGTGCCAAAGTTGGATTTGACATCTTGTTACCCTAATGATGTGCAGTACTGGCCAAAAGTTTGGACACACCTTCTCATTCAATTTGCGTTTTCTTTGTTTTCATGACTCTTTACCGGACCGACTGACTTCATTTCTTAAAGTAATGATGGCCACTCGTTTTTCTTTAGTTAGCTGATTGGTTCTTGCCATAATATGAATTCTAACAGTTGTCCAATAGGGCTGTTGGCTGTGTATTAACCTGACTTCTGCACAACACAACTGGTGGTCCCAATCCCATTGATAAAGCCAGAAATTCCACTAATTAACCCTGATAAGGCACAGCTGTGAAGGGAAAACCATTTCAGGTGACGACCTCTTGAAAAATGCCAAAAGTATACAAAGCAATAATCAGAGTAAAGGGTGGTTATTATGAAGAAACTAGGATATAAAACGTGTTTTCAGTTATTTCACCTTCTATTGTTAAGTACATAACTACACATGTGTTCATTGAAAGGTTTTGATGCCTGCGGTGAGAATCTACTATGTAAATAGTCATGAACATAAAGAAAACGCATTGAATGAGAAGGTGTGTCCAAACGTTTGGCCTGTACTGTATGTAAGGGACTTTTACACTTTTTGCTCCGGTAGTGGAGAAAATGCAACTGTTTTTTTATTCAAAAAAAAGTTCGAACTGCTGCTTGTCTGTAGATGTGATCCTAAGATGACAAACAGCCAAGCATTGATGCCACAACACCTTTTATTTTACATAGTTTCTACAAAGTCAGAGATCTTTTCAGATGAGATAAACCACATTAGAGTTTTCCACACTTCGACCATTGGTGTGTGACTCCAGTTGTTGCGTCAAAACATCCATCCCCTCTTGGTTTTTGCATTGAAAACGATTTCCTGTTTGTAATTTGGTCTTTTTGTTTCCCCAACTGTTTCACCACAAGCTCGTATTAAACTGGACCCACCTGTTGATTTGCATGGCAGACAGCAAGCCCAGCCTCAGTGGACATCTGGTGTATTCAAAACAAGTCGAATGAAGACATGGATATAGTTTCTGCGAGCTGCTGCGGGCTCAGACTACGGCCACATTTGCATCAGATTTTTTTTCTTTATCAGAAAGTAATTTGTCGGTGGAAATTTACAAACAGAAGTGCAGCTGGAGCAAGACGTGAAGTATTTCAAGTCAGATGTTCCAACACTGTGTAACTAGATAACTTAAAACACATTTAATATTAAATCATAACTCTGTAAATAGTTTAATCACAGGTTGTGTTTGATCTTTATGCAGATGATGCTTTGATTTAATTATTTGTTAAACTCTGGAGCAACAGAGTCAAACTGTATGGATAGCATGTGCTTAAAGTTCAGCAGCAAATGTTCTGTTAGTAAATTGGTAATTGGAATTTAAATTATTTTCTCAACATTTGGCTGCAGTCACTGAGACCGAAAAAATGCATAAGAATTCCCCACAAATGCAAAACAGTGACTCTTGTGGTGTTAGGATTAAGACAGGAATGTTAGAGACAAGCATTTGAAAGCCTGAATAAACAAAACCAGATCCTTTTAAGTGGAAAGACAACACCAGCCTGAATATTCACAAATCTGTTACATATCTTAACCCACATTGACCCTTGGCATATTTTCAGTCAAATCACTTTTAATTTACATCTAGCTGAACTAAAAGTAGTTTGAGTCCAACTTACCTTCAGCTGGTCTTCTCCTGTAGCGTCTCAGGAAATAAACGTCACTCAATGGATTGTTCTCTCAAATGATGATAAATTTACCTTCCAGAGGTAATAAGAGAAGACTGGAATTGGCTCCATAATGATTTATTTGCATGACTGATGGAGTTGGATATGACCATGGGGATATAGCATGACTCAGCTTTTGCATAAAAGGTGCTCTAATTATGTAACTACATTTGTCCATATGAAACAAATGGTTTAAGAATTAATGCAGCTGTTGGCAATTAGAGGATATTTAGGACAGTGGATCAGTGCCATAGAAAAACTAAAGTTATTTTGACTTTACTTCTGTAACATAACTGTTTTTTCTTATATTCCCTACAAACCCCAATTCCAATAAAGTTGGGACGTTGTGTAAAATGTAAATAAAAACAGAATACAATGATTTTTCGATCTGTATTCAGTACACTACAAAGACAAGGTATTTAATGCTCAAACTGATAAACTTTATTGTTTTTGTGCAAATATTTGCTCATTTTGAAATGGATTCCTGCAACAGGTTTCAAAAAAGCAGGGACAGGTTCATGTTTACCACTGTGTTACATCATCTTTCCAATGAACAACACTCAATAAGTGTTTTTGAACAGCGGACACCAATTGTTGAAGCTTTAAAGGCGGTATTTTTTTTCCATTCTCGCTTGATGTGCAATTTCAGTTGATTAACAGTCCGAGGTGTCCGTTGTTGTTTTTTGCGCTTCATAATGTTCCACACATTTTCAATGGGCGACAGTTCTGGACTGTAAGCAGGCCAGTCTAGTACCTGCACTCTTTTACTACAGAGCCACACTGTTGTAACACGGACAATTCACGTTACACAACATGGTTTATTCATTGCATAGTCTCAATCTATTATTATACAAAGTCAACTTAACCAGCTAGCTTTTATGAAAGTTTGACAAGCTTTACAGTATACAAGCTGAAGTAACTTTAATAGCCAGTATGTTTTCAAGCTAGTTACTAATTTGCTGCTCAATTAGCCCACATCAGAATCAACAAACTGCTGACCAAGCTCACCAAAAAGAATGTAAATCAAACCAAAGTTTTAGGTTCTTATCATGACATGTTTTATCAAAATCAGTTACAAGCCTTTGAAAAAATATATGTACCATTATCTTTACAAACTTATTGAATCTAAATAATCAAATTCTTCTTACTTTTTTGGTTGAAGTTGAGGACAAAGATGAATTTGTGTAACGGAAATGTCTATCAGAAGAGACTCACAATCTTCTTTTATTGGATGAACGCAGATATTCACAAGTGGATAAACTTTGAAATTAATGCAGATATGCAAGTTACTGCAGTCCCTCAAGTGTCCACTAGAGGCTGGCGGCAAAAACCAAGGAATTCCCATTGGCTTCCCATATTAACATGCAATATCTACAACAGAATTGATCATGATTACAAGATGATTTAGAAAACTTTTTTGTTGCAATGGCTAATCTATTCATCACCACACTATTCACAGGAGGCAAATGTTATAAAAACTCATCTCTTTCAAGGATGTTTCCATGTTATCTTGTTTTATACAGACTATGAGAGCCACTTGTGTATATCTATCCAGTAATATAACTCTCAACATGCAAAAGTTCATGAATACATATTCAGTGCATCATAAAACCACACTGAACCTCTACCCTTACTGAAACAATACATTAGCAAACATGTGAAACAACACAGCAGTAAACTGTGTTTGTGTGTGTGTTGCCCATAAAGTTGCACTTCCTTTCATATCCCCACTGGTGGATGCAAACACAGAGTTTAATAAAAAAGGAGGAGGAACAGATTGGAGTACAGTACATCCACTGGCTTAGTGGTTAGGACACATAGCTGAAGACCACAGTGTCCTTTGTTTGGTTCTTGTAAAGGACATTTGAGGCATGTTATACTCGCATTCCCGCTCCCTCCAATGTTTCCTGAGTGTTTCTCATCTGTCATCATCAAATACATCTCAGCAATAAAACATGTAAATAAGTGTCATACAAAAACACACCAACGAGATTTACTGCTAAAAGTCGTGCTTGAAAATCTACAACTGCAGAGGGATCCCAAACCAAATATTTGCATGTTAGTTTGCCCGTATTTAACGACGATACTATGGTTTATGATTGAATGGTGTACTGTTACAATTATTAAACGCATTCAGCTTTGGTTTCTCCGCATGGTATGCAAAATGAAGCTCATAAAAATCACTGGACGCACTGTTCAAAAACAGATTTATTTCAAGTTTATGAGACAATAATGGCAGCCAATGATGAGTCAGGAGACTGCATAGTTGAAGTAATGTGATATCTCAAGAAAATGTAATGAAAATCAATGTAGCAGCTGCTGTGTAACCAAACTGGTTGATCGGGTAGTTCTTCAGCATAGCAAAAAACGACTAAAACGTGAAAGTGAAAACAAACAAACCTGTGAGCAGTATAAAACTTTTCTTGGTGTATTTACATTAACACATTTTGGATCCAAAGTTTCTGTGTGAATCTCTGTGTGTAAGGAGTGGAAACTTTGGAATAGGGACTATGTGTGCTTTGGATGGAAAACTTGGCCGTACTGAGTAAAAGAGGGGGAAAAGCTGATCAACGGTGTGTTAGAGTGTGTTGCCATTTGTAGCAGCAGCTGGATTCCAGGTGTGGAGCAGGACAGTAACCTCCTGTCAGCAGGGAGCTGTTCAGGAGCTGCAGATAGTGTAAACTCCCACCAATGAAATCAGCCAAATATGACTTCATAGTATGTGGAGACTTTAATCCCAAACTGTAGACCTACGAGGGTCTGAGTTAAGGGGACGCTGAGTCTCAACACGGCTGGTAAAGTGAAACTGGAGATAAATGAGCCACAGATCTCATCTGAGATTAACTAAAGTCTTCCTGCCCTACAGACTGACTCATCGTCTTTAAATTCATCTTATTATTCCCAACGCTTTCAACAACTTTCAGAGACATGGTACATCATTTAGTGTAAGGTTTCAGAGGAGATAAGGGACGATTCACTCCGGCTTAATTTGAACACAAGGCCAACGCTGCTAGATCGAGGTCAACACTATAAGATAGACTTCAAAAGTACCAACCTTAAGACTCTGGAAGGTAAAGAAACACAGCTTACAAATCCCCATTTATCTATCCACGCACTACTACTTTCAGTATCAGAAGGCAGCACTTCAACCTCTTACTTCTACAGTCACTGGAAACTGAAGCTGCAGGGGTTGCATGGATGTAACAGGAGTTGTAAAAGAAAAAAGACTGAGAAAAATGCTTTAAGAGTCAGGTTGAAGCTGCAGGAGTTGGGTTATTTCGTAAGAGTTGCCTGGATGTAACAGGTTGGATGGATTTTGCTGGAGTCTAATTGATGTTGATGTTACAGAAGTTGTAAAATAAGAACTGAGACAAAAAGTCAGATTGGAGCTGCAGAAGCTGGACTATCTTGAAGGAGTTGAAAGGAAGACACAAGAATTGGGACGGTTTTATGAGTTATACTGAAGCAACATGAGTCAGGTTTCTTTTTGAGTAGTTGCATGGATCTTACAGGAATTGCATAATTTCATTGGACTTACATAATTGCTACATGATTTGCAAGGAATAGGAGTTGAAAAAAGAAAGTAGGATTTGGGAGTTTCATAAGTCAGGCCGAAGCTACAGGAGTTGTATAGATGTTATAACAGTTGGTTAAAAATGACTTCAACAAGTCAAATTGAAAGTGCAAGAGGTGAATAATCTTACAGGAGTCAAATGAGTCGAACGGGAGTTGCGTGGACATTCTTGGAGTCTCGCTAATGTAGCAAGTTTTGAATGGCTATTTGTTGGAGTTGAATAGAAGCTGCAGGAGTTCAGAAAAAAGCAAGAGACATAAAAAGTTTCCAGAATTAGATTGAAGCTACAAGAGTTCAAAGGATGAAACAGGAGTTGGTGGATGTTGCTGGAGTCATATCAGTGTAACTTCAGTTACATGGATGTTGCAGTGTTTGCATTGATATTATAGGTAAAGCTACGAGAGTTGCATGGTTGTTACAGAAATCAGTAGATGTTAAAAGAGTAAGTGGATGTCAGAGATAAAGCTCCAAGAGTTGCATAGATGAAATGGAGTTGGTGGATGTTGCAAAAGTTGATGGAAGTGACAGAGATTGGAGGATGATGCAGGAGTCAGTGAGTGTTACAGGAGTTTGTAGATTTCATAGGAGTTGTGTGGATGTTACAGTTGTAGGTGGATGTTATAGGAGTCGTCAAACATTTCCAGAATGAGATTGAAGCTACAGGAGTTGCAAGAATGTTACAGCAGTTGCATGATTGTTGCTGAAGTCTAATCAGATGTTGCAGGGTTTACATACAGTAGATGTTATAGATGAAGCTGCAAGGAGTGTATGGATATAACAGAAGTCAGTGGATGTTACAGAAGTAGTGTACATGTCGAAAGAGTTGGTGGATGTTACAGGAGTTGCACGCATAGTACAGAAGTCAGTGGGTGTTACAGGAGTCATCAAAAGTTTCTAGAGTAAGATTGGAGCTACAGGAGTTGCAAGAATGTAACAGGAGTTGTGTAAATGTTGCTAGGGTCTCATCAGATGGTGCAGCATTGCCCTGATATTAGAGATGGAGCTGATGCTACAGGAGTCGGTAGAAGTTACAGGAGTCATTTGTCAAAAGGTTGAAGCAACAGTAGGGATGTTGCAGAACTTGGAGAGAAAGTTTCAGGGGTCAGATCGGCGCTGCAGGGGTCGGAGCATTGCAGGATGTTACAGAAGCTGCATCGATAACAAGAGGCTGCCTGACATTGGTAAAGAGTCGTGGTAGGCAACAGGGGTTGAACAGAAGTTTAAGAAGTCAGACTTCACATCTGCACTTGGTGTATTTTAAATTCTGTTTCTTTAGGCACTTAAAACACAAAAAAAACTTACTACAGGAGGAGAGGAAATTCATCCTTAATGTGATCCAAAGTCTGTTCGAAGGCTTCAGGGCCAAACAGACGTCCAGAGGATGTATGAAGGGAGGGAGGGTGAGGTGAAAGAGGGGGTGAGGGGTCTTTGATACAAACCCCGGCTTAAAGAAGAGCGTGGTGGAGTCTGAAAAGATGGAAGTGATAGATTCATAAAGTGAGCATAACCTCGGCACTGATCCAGGATTTATGGAGGATAAAGCTGGTTTAGAAGTGTGCGGGGTTCAAACTGATTTTCACATATGTTTCATCATGGACCTGCTCCCTGACAGATGACTCTCAATAACCTCAAAACAGACTAAGAAAACACAACAGGAGAGTCCAGAACATCCATACTGTCACTGCATGACCACTAAGACACATTAATGTGAACTTTCTGACAAATTCAGGTGATCCTTGTTGAGCTGTCTTGCTTATAACCAATGAAAACAAACAGTTCTAGCACAATCTGTTGTATACAGACCTATAAAAAGAATAAAACCTCTTTTTCCGCAAACAACCAGCGAGAGAGAGATATAAATGTAGGCATGAGTGATTCCTCTGGATCAGTCCGAGTTGAAGTGTTCATGCAGCACTAAAAATGATTTTATACGACACTCAGAGGAGAAAATCATCCACACACACACACAGATAAACAAGGCTCACTGCAACTTTATCTGGAAAACTGCTTTGAGTTAAAGAATAAAGCATTTAGGACACATTTATACACACGCACAAATCATGACCTCTATCTCTAGACAAATCTCTGCGTCTGCTCTGCGTCTGTTATCAACGAGTCAGAAAAAAAGACAAAAGAATCAGTTACGGGGGTGGAAAGGAGACAAGGAGAGAGGGATAACAAGGAGGAGACGAAACAGAGAGAGAGAGAGAGGCAGCAGAGAGAAGAGGAGGAGGATGAGTTCCAGAGGAGGAGGACAGAAAGAAGAGCTGCAGGGATTTTATGAATGGGCATAAAGCTGTAAAGGTTTATTACACCAGAAAATGACAGTGTGTGTTTTCCATATGCAGGCCCCTTCCACACACACACACACACACACACACACACACACACACACACACACACACACACACCACATATATATACTCTCACAGACTCTCTGGCCATGTTCCCTGGACTGCAGAAGTTTCCGGAAAGCAGACAAATCCCGGCTGTGCTCCTAGTTGTTTCAACCTGTGCTTGTATATTGAGCCTGTACAGGTGCATGTGTGTGTGTGTGTGTGTGTGTGTGTGCGTGCGTATGGTTGTTCTGCAATGTCCTTTATGAGCCCATAAGAAGCAAAGTTCACCTTCAGTTCAGTTTGTTTGCCTTGTTGTTGCTGTTTAAGTGGAGACCAGGCTGCAGCAGAGAAAAGCTGCAGTTCCTCACATATCCACTAGAGGCTGACATCAAAAGTGTACAAAACATAAAACTAGCTGAAAAATCATATAGGTAAACGTAGAAAAAATACAACAAAACTGTAAAAATGCAAAATTGTAATCTACTATTAACAAGCTGGACTTTTGTCATGGTGTTGGAGCCTTTTGGAGATTCCTTCACATAAATATCAGTCAAATAACCAGTCTGTGTGCTTTAGTGGACCAAAAGCCCATCCATAAACCGTGGAGAAGATGACAAAGCACTTTTTTTTTTTTTTCTCACAAAACTGTCACGTTTTTTGGGGGGTTTTTTTCTGTGGGTGGATCTTGGCAGAGTTAAATTACAGTATAATGCCAACTGTTTCTCCATCTATCCATCCATTTTCCACCTCTTATCCAGGTCTAGGTTGCAGGGGCTACACTGTTCACAGTGAAGACCAATGACCTGTCCCCAGCCACTTTCACCAGCTCCTCTCGGGGGGACCAAGGTGTTCCCAGGCCAACTAAGCTGAGACATTATCTCCCCATTGTGTTCTGGGTCTCTTTGGATGTCCTCAGCATCCTCAGCAGATGCACAACCCACTTCATCTGGCTCCTCTCAATGTGAAGGAGCAGCTCTCTACTTTGAGCATCTCCCAGATGATTCCTACCTCTAAGGCTGAGCCCAGACACTCTGCAGTGAAAGCTCATTTCAGTCACTTGTTATCACAGTCATGTTCTTTTGGTCACTACCCACAGCTCATGATCATAGGTGAGGGTTGGTATGTAGATCGACCAATAACTTGAGAGCCTTGCCTTCAGGCTCAAATCTCCTTTTCACCACAACGAACAGGTATCACGTCCGTGTGACTGCCCATACCAACCCAATCCCTCTCTCTCTACATCCCCCTCACTTGTGAACAAGACCCAAGATACTGTGACTCCTCCTGTTGGGGTAAAGACCATAGACTGTATAAAACATGGACGTAGTCTCCGTGACGTCACCCGTCTGTTACTGCAGCTCCGTTTTGAAGCAAAACGGAGGGCGCAGCCATATTGGAATTGGGACGAGTGATGAGTGCTAAAACTCACAGCCATTGGGCACCCATTAGTCACGTGATCTGAGCTGTGGCTCTGATTGGGCAAGCTCTTGATCCTAATATCTTCCAAACGGCCGAGTTAGAAAAAAATTCACCCCCCTCACAGTGTGTGCCGTTAGTGAAATTAGCGATCCAGACAGGAGACAGAGTTTGTACCAGGCTTTAAATACGCTAATTTCGGCTCTGAAAATGGTCTTTTCTCTGTTCATTTGTACGTGACTTCCAGTACTTCTGGAGCCAGCCTCCAGCGGTCACTAGAGGAACAGCAGCTTTTTAGCACTTCCGTGTTGTCTAATTATTTTAGACCAGAGGTTGCCGCTTGGTAAACACTCACTTCTGACCCAGAGTGAACAATTCACACTTTCCAGCTGAGAACTTTGGCCTCAGACTCATACACTTTTACGACCGAACTGGTGCTAGTGCTGGCTCTAGGCCGGTGCCTGACTTAGCACCAATTCTTTGTGTTTTTATTGACAGAGAAGTGCTAAAACCTGCACCAACTCTTTGCTGGACCAGAGCAAAGCACCAACTATGATAGAGCCCAGGGGCAGGGTTAGCAGCACTGCATTACCTCTCTCATAGAGTAGATCTATACCTTGTTCTTTTATTTAACAAAATGAAAAACTGTTATTTATCTTCTTCACATGACAGGATCATTTCTGCATTGTGTTCCTCTGCTCTGTATCATGCAAAGCTGAGATTCACCCTGAGGCATTCACACAAAAACATTAACATAATCTGGTACTCCGTATAGTGGATAAAGAGCTGAGGGAGAACCACCTCTGGAAACACTGAAAATGTCTCTGTCTTGATGAAGATAACAACACTGTAAACAGTGTTATCTCTGCCCCCGGCGGCCACAGCCCCAGAAGGCTGGAAACCAAGAGGAAATACTGAAACAGCTGCGTATGCAGTGATGTTCTGATATTTGACTATGATGCAATAACGTTGCTCTAACTTGGCTCCTTGCCAATGGAAAACCAAACCGGTTCTTAGGAAGAATGAGATGAGAACCAACTAAGCACTGGCACCAAACTAGAACTGGTAGAAAAAGGGTAATAGAGGGACTGAGCTCCATCCAACTGTCTTTAACTTTTTAGAAATAAGCTGTTTTATCTTTTATAGTTTCTTCGAACTGGTGTCATTTGGTCATTTCATCAGGAACTTGTATTATAACTGTAAAAGTAGCAGGTAACTAGCAACTACCAAACAACAGCTATAATCCCTGACTGTTTACATCCAGGTCATAGAGCTTCATAACTACGAAGGCTGTCCTACAGTTTAGACACAACATGTGACCAACATTTCAAGCCTAAAACAATAAATGAGTCATAATTCCTTCATTTATGAGTCACAATTTACATTTTCATTTTTCAGATAAAGTTTACAGAAGTTAAAAGGTGTTATTAGTTTTGGTATAAATATAATGCTAAATGTGTGGCACACGTGACGTCAACAGGTTTTTCAATGAAAAACGTCGGCCTCCTCCTCTTTTCTTTGGCCTCTTATTACAACACGTTTTGGTATTTTAGCTCATTAGCAGCCGGCTTTATCCACACTGAGACAAAACATGTTTGAGCTCCTGAAAATGTCCCAAAATAACATCTGACGCAGCAGCGGATGTCCACATATGTTCTCTGTCCTCCTCCCTGCTTTTGTTAGGAGCTCCTGATTATTTTCTGTCTGTTTATCTCTCGAGTGTCACCGTTTAATTGGACACCCCTCCTCCCCTCCTCCGTCCCCATGGGAAAGTATGCAGACACATTTTGATTTGATTATGGCTCACAAACCAAACTATGCTCAGACACATTCCAGCTCCGACAAACAGATGATGTGAGGAAACGGCCGGGTAAGGCAGCGCTGCACATGGGCTTGGTTTGAGGGTTTGATTCCTTCTGGCGTCCCAGTTCAACACAAGACATCCAGCACGTGATCTTATCCACATTTCACTGCCACATACGTCAAACTATCCACAGGTGAATGTCCCCTTTTCAGATGATTTAACCTATAAAATTCCTGCACTCTCTTTCAGTGTGAGCTGAAGCACAAACGCCCTCTGCTGGTGGGACGAGTCACTGCATCAAACTCTTGTCCAACTGTTCTCCAGGTTCTTTATTTCCATCCTTGATGTGGTTTCTAAAAACATGCATCACAACAAAGAAATACTTCGACTTGACGGTGAATTGTTAGAAATGATTTATTACTTTGAAATTGTTATAGATTGTTTTTTTTCCTGGATGAATTCAAAACAGAGGACAAAGCTGTGTTTAAAAAAGATGGAATGAGGAAAACAAATATACACAGACAACAAACACTGGACAAGAGTCGACAACAAATCAAAAACTTGACATGAAAAGAATAAATAAGCAGACAGCAGAGGAAAAGAGGAGAAGATACAAAAGATGGAGAGAAAAGAGAGATAGATAAGAATGTAGGAAAAGAGGAAACAGGAATGAAGGAAGAGGAGAAAGATGACTTAAATCGGAGGAAAAGGATAAAGGGAAGCGTGTGAAAAACAATGGGTAGACCCAGGGGAAGAGGAAGCAGGAACAGGTGCAAAAGAGGAGAAGAAGAGCAGAGAATTATCAAAAATATTTAGGCAAATATTCTAGGAGAAACAGAGGTGGAGTCGAATAGAGGAAGGAAAGAAGAAGAAGAAGAGGAAGAGGAAGGCTCACCCTCTCTCCAATCACAAATAAAAATCACAACAATGAAACACTTTCAGCGTGAATCATCCTGTTTGTTGTGTCCTTGAATGACCTCACACAAACAGAGTGTGTGTGTTGGGGTCTGAAACAGATGTTTGCTCCATACACACTCACACACTTAAACACACAAACAGAGGAAAACAGCTCAGCCAATCAGGTTTCACCGACACTGTGGATACAAAGGAGGAGCTTCAGGTGAGATAAAGTCATGGTTTGAAGAAAAATTCAAACTATTTTTATTTTAGAGAGGTTAAAGATATTCAGATGTAATTTTGGTGGACTGGCCCTTTAAAGACTTAAGTTCTACAACGGAAATTATATATCAGGGGAGAAGATGGATGGATAGATGGATGAATGACAGTGAAAGAATTGGATGAATGAACGAAATAATGGAAGGATCGACAATCCGTCCATAAGGATAGCTCTAGAAGGATCAATAAAATGGATGGATGAAATGGATGAAAGGATGGAGGAATGGATGGATGGATGAAAGAGATGGATGTTTAGATGAATGATGGGGGATTGGGTGGATAAAAAGTATAGAAGGATGATGAATAGATGGATGAAATGGTTGGCTGGATGGTTGAGTGAAATAAATAGATGTATGATGAATGATGGAGGAGTGGATGGATGGATAAAGTGGACAGAAGAATGAATCGATGAATAGGTGGGTGAAATGGATGGATGTTTAGTTGAATGATGGAGAATTGGATGGATAAAAATTATGGTTGGATGGATAAAATGGAGAGGACGATGGATGGATAAAATGGAGAGACGGAATGATGGATGGATGGATGGATTGATGGATGGATGAAATAGCTGAGGGAATGGGTGAAATGGATAAGAGGATGGAGGAATGCATGCATGGATGGGTAAAAAAGATTATTTATAGATATATGATGGAGGATTGTGTAAAAAAAAAAGGATAGATGGATGGATGGATGGATGGATGAAATGGTTGAATGGGAGGGAGAAATAGATGGATGCATGACGAGGATTGAATGGATAACAAGTATCAAAAGATGGATGGATGGATGGATGGATGGATGGATGGATGAAATGGATGTATAAACTGAAAAAGGATGATTGGATGGATGAAGTGAATGAAAAGATGGATGGAAAGGTAAATGGAAGGATGGATGGATGGATGGATGAAATGGAAAAGTGGATGGATGGATGAATACATGGAAGATAGATGACTGGCTGGATAAAGTAAATAAAAGGAAGGATGGATGGGTGGATGGAAAGATGGATGGATGGATGCATAGATGGATTATGACAGGTGATAAGATGGATGGAAGATGGATGTTTGGATGAGTGTTGTACCTCTGCACTGCGACAGATCAGGTCATAGTTTAAACTTTTCTTTACATAGAAATAAATTGCCAGCCTCTTTCTCTTTATGTACTTTGGATCTCTTTCTCTTTTCTTCTCTCTGTTTGAGTGATTGTAGAACATTTTCCACTGTATTGCCAATCTTTTCCATGCGAGAAATCAGGTTCAGATGTTTGACAGACCATCGCTCGGCTCTATTTTCATCCTTTCTTTGACAGCAATAATCAGGTTTTGAGCACACTTTAAAGAATTTTCCGTCTCTTTAAAACACTTCCAAAAGGGAAGAAGTGAAAGGCTTCTACTTCTAGTGGAGTTCAGATCAGGGCCGCACAGTAAAACCTGGACCAAACACTGGAGCAGCAGCAGCCATGTTTCTGTCAGGTCTTCACACAGAGGTCCTGTCAGGTTGTCTTCCTGTTTTCGTAGAAACATGTAAGTACGTGGAATCAGACGTTTCACTGTTGGTCGTGTCATGTCTACAAAAGGACTGAACCTTGGCTCAAGTTTTCTATAATTTGGATTCTAATGAATGATCGGAATGAAAAGTTTGGGATTGATCCATTATATTGTTCTCATAGCAGAAGTGGAAAAACAAGTCAGTAAAAATTACAGCAAAACACAGTCAAAAGCAACAATCAATGACTTTAAGACAAAACATTTTCTTTTGCTGCACCAAATACATTGAATAATAGTTAATTGTAAGACTGGAGAAAACTTTTACTTCGACAGTAAAATAATATAAAAATGATAACAATCTACCATGAAAAAAAAAAAAAAAACAGGTATCATTTTTGGAAATACTGTAATACTAAAAATGTCTGAAAACCTTGAAATTTATGGTATTATTTTGGCAAAACTGCAGCTGTTGAAGTTGTGCACATTGAAATTTACAGTATAAATTTGTTGATAGTTATGCCACAGTAGCCTTAACTTTTACAGGAGCAGGATTTTAGAAATATGATACACTGTAACACTATCAATGATACACTGAAAAAAAAATCCTGTTTTTCTTTTACAGAAAAAAAAATTGTCAGGGAAATTTTGTAAAATATACAGTGAAATGTGAAATAACTTTGCAGAACAACAACAACAAAAAGAAGAAAAAGTATTAATAACACTGTAGACATGCTAATCCATCAACAAATGGGCTGTAGATTTACCATTGTAATGTCCTTTTTTTTTCGTTGCTGTTAATTGTTTAAACTGTAAAATTGACTTTTTGTGCCGTTAACAAATTTGCTATATAAGTTACAAAATTTCCCTAGCAACCACAGCTCCCATTTTTTTTCTGTAAAAAAATAAAACACAAGATTTTGTTTTATAGTGTAGCTATGTGTTGGAATTACTCGCTTAAGTTTGAAGTTGTGAAGACATGAATATTACAAAAGGGGAGGGGCTTAAAGTAATTGTTCTTGGCTACATAGTGAGGTGAAGCCGTCTACGCTAATCAGGATGGTAGCGATTTTCTAGAAGAGTCTATAACTGGAATCAAATGAGTGCTATGTTATGTCAATTAATGTGGAAACAAATCAAAGTCTCAGAAATCAACTTGAATTGAGCAGAGCGTTGAACATGTCTCAAATTTGCAACATTCCCGGCGCATGACAGGATCTTGCATCTTCTCGCATCTTTAAATTAGTGCTACATGAAATTCACTTGCGCTTATAATTCCACTTGTTACTCGCATTAATGCAACGCTAAATTTCTAAGCCTAAAGCCACGAAACAAGCTAAAACAGCTGCAACATATAGACAGGACGCAAAAGTAAAATCTATGTCTGGTGTGTTCATTTATATACATTTTTGTACGCTTTCTTGAAGCTTAGAGAAATGCACTAACTGTTGGAGTGCCACTGAAAAACATACAGTTTACAGTCTTGCATAGAAAAATGAGAGAAGAGGAACTCTTTAGATAATGAAGTCAGATGCTATTGGAGGAGAAGAAGAAGTCTGTGAGAGACCGGTTTGTTCAAGCGCCCTCTAGTGGATGTTCTCTTTAATGTCCATTCCAACAGAAAGGACTTCTGGGAGTTTGAGAGCAGTGAGGATTATGTTGAAATTGCACTTGGAAGGGAAGCATAAATCACCCGACACCAAGCACCAAACCTGGGGGGACAGAGCCTTCTCTGTGGCTGCCCCCACCCTCTGGAACACCTTACCACAACACATCCGAGCCTGTCCAAACCCATCCACATTCAAACCCCTCCTCAAAACGCATCTTTTTAAAAATGTTTTTAATGTCTTACTGCTTTTAAATGTATCCCATGGTTTTGTTTTCTCTTGTTTTCATTGTTATAGGTTATTATTTTTATTATCATTACTGTGTTGTTTTATTTTATTTGATGTTTTTAATGTCTGTGAAGCGTCTTTGAGTATCAAGAAAAGCGCTCTTTAGATAAAATTTATTATTATTATTGTTATAAGTGAGCTTTAGCATGCCTTACAGTTTCATCTTCCCTATAACTCAACAGAAACCATCATGTCCTCCTCCTCCTCCTCCTCCTCTACATGTTTTTAAATCGACTCTGAGAGGCTCTTATGCTCCGGAGCGTACCTGGATTCTATCAAACTCACCTCTCACACTTTCCCAGATGTCCCAGAGCTGCTTTCCCCTTCACTGCTGAGCTGTTCCATCTGATTATTTCCCTTATATTACTGTCCCTCAGCTCCTTCACATCCTCTTCCCACTCTGATTACTGTCGACCAAAAAACCCAAATTACATCTCTTACACGCGATCACACTGAGGTCACAGCTTCATCGTGGACTTGACCTTCTGAACTTCTGTGCGTTAAAGCTGCTACTCAGATAACATATGCTCATTGCTGTGACTCTGATGAGACCAGAACATCACTAGACTGGGTCCAAAAGTTACTGAAAGATGAACATTTTTATGCAGAATGATGTGAATCAAATGTTCTCAAGGTAATCACTCAGCGAAGCACTGAGGAGGTTACTAAGACTTTCAAATCCTACCTTTGAGAAAACTCCACTTTGAATTCTCAGATTTCCCCTCTCTTGTCAAGTGAGATATATGTTAATGACAGGTATATTAGTGTTAACTTAAGTACAGTACATCCAGTTGATAGCCCCAACAGGCAATATATAAGTGGCTCCATCTCGACCTACATACATAAATCCAACATACGGTAAAATAACTGAACAGCACAAGAGATGTGCAGGAAAGTAGCCAAGTGAGCCATCTTACTTCAATCCTACTTTGGTTGGAAGTTAGAGAATTTGTTTCTAAAACTTCAGAACATGTTGAGCAACTTAGTGTTTTAAAAGGCAGACCATAACAAAAACACTTGACAAACAGCTAGCAGCTCTTCCTGTCACTCAAAGAGGCCTCGCCCCCTAGTTTTTTCCTTCTTTTAACTTACAAATGTACGATTTTCATGGATCAAGGAGCTACAAAGCCAAACTGCTGTTGTCCCAGGTTGTAAACATGTTAATTCCTGATGTGACATTTTAACATGGGGTTCAATGGAGACTGACTCACTGCTGGAGACAGCCTCTAGTGGACATGCAGAGAACTGCAGTTTTATAACTTACAAAGGGAGAATTATAGTTTCCAATATTTTTCTGCATGGACACAAAAGAAGTAGGGATGCACAATAATGTCGTCATGATATCACAATTGGGCGATATTGGTTTAAAAATGAACTATTGGTTATCGGCCAACACTTTGATATCTGCTGATGTAACACAATGGGCTGCTGCTTACTTGATTAAATGCCCTACCTTGGCGCCAGGTCCCCATCATGAAAAAGACTTGAGCAGTGCAACATGTTCCCCCTAAACAGAGGTTATGTTTCCACGCTCTGTTGTCTTTGTTACAACTGGCATAAAGTAAAAACAAAGTATTTTTATCACTTTACAAAGAAAATGAATAATACATGACAAATATAATAAGAGTATGCACAAGGTTACTGTACGCTAATTCCAATACAGGAGAGTTGATGGTCTCTGCCATAAGATGTGTAGAAAAAAAAATTATTATCTGTTATTGGCTAAATGAGTTGTAAAACATCAGCATATTGTATATCGGCCCACAATCCAATGTCATACATCCCTAGAAATAACAATAATGGATGTCCAAATGAAAAGAGTGAAAATCTTCAGACCACTCAATATTCACGTGTTGTGAAAAATCTTGAATCTTTCTGTATAGAGTGATCAAAATGTTTCATACGAAAAAAAAAAGCATGAGATCTTTATGAGACTTGCTGGAATGATGACATCATCAAATAAGGACCTAACTGGTTGATGGCACATAGGAGACATGGGCCTCAATCACCAAGGTCCGCCCCCAACAAGCCTCCAGATGGCTGGCCAATCAGAAGGAAGGGGTTTGTGAAGCAGGGGGCCTTAAAAAGACAGCAGCTAAAATGACATGCTTCCGATAGAGGCTGAAATAGGTTTTTTTATTTGTTCATTATGTAAAGTTACTGGGGGCTGTGGGGCGCAGTAAAAAGACTGGAAAAGGCACAATACTCCCTCTTTAACTTTTCAAACTGAACTTCCAGTTTTAAATCTCAATATTTAACAGGCACACTCATATGTCCTATATGTTGATCTGATAATGAGTCAGAGTCAGATTGGATGAATCATCAGGTTTTCTCTGAGTCATCTGTCTGATGCATAAAAATCTCTCTAAAGGTACCACACTGACTGACTGAATGAAGCCTGGCAGGGGCACACTGGTGTGACTGGTGTGACTGGTCTGCTCCCAGTTTGACTGTGTGAATGTGTATGACACAGGACAGAGCTCTGTTCGATTTCCTCCCGTGAATAAAGTTTTCACAAGCAGCTGTGCGTCTCTCTCTCTCCCCGTGGCTCCTGCGTTGAGACACCGTTGGCTGACAGCCTGCAATCACAGCTCGACCTCTGACCCCGTCACTCCAAATAATCAGACAGGAGATTCGAAACACACCCCGAACCCTGGACGATGTTAGCGTGATTAATAATCCTGCTTCATGTCAAAACATCATCCTCAGGAGGAAGCAAAACAATCAGTGGAGGGCGAAATGATGAGAACAGAAAAACGAAGACGGGGAAGGAGCTCAGAAAGTACACGCAGAAGAAGAAAGAGAAAAACAACAAACTAAAGTGCTTTAATCAATGTTTGAGGCTGCTGCTGGATTTGACAGTATAATTAAAGGTGCTGGCAGCAGGATGAAGATATCCGGCTGACAGAAAATCAAACCAAACAAGATTAATCAGCTTTCATTTATTTACACCAAATCCTGTTCTTTGATTTAACGGATAGCAGAGCTTAAGTGTGTAAATATTAGGGCACCAAGAGAGAAAATAAACCACATTTCACCCTTTAAAGCAACTTTAGAGAACTCCAGGTCTTCCAGGTGTTTCAAGGATGTGTGGGAACTTCTGCCTGACCTGGATCCAAACTTAAACAGCCGTCGGACTCATGATGAATGTGTCGGAGCAGAGGAACACACGTGTGATCAGAGAGCAAGAAAGTGACAAATCACAGCATGAGTCAGCGTATATTTCAGCATCACGATGAGCTGAGTCATGTCTGTTTATGTTAAAGCTCTTTACTGGGACTTTACAAGCTTCGTTCATCAGATGCTTCACTCTGCAGATCAGAGACGAACCACCTCCAGATTCATTTAAATCTTCAGACATTTATGTACGGAGGCCCTGAAGTACAAATGAGCAAGCAATCCGAAGAACATTTCACTGCACACCAAAGAAATCTTGCAAAACACAAAAATATTTTCCCTAATGATGAACTGAAACTAAACAATACAACATAATGTAGAGCATTTCAAACAATAATTTTTAAATGCTCATGAAACAAACAAAAAAAATCCTCTGACACCACATCAATTAAAAGAAAGTAAAAAATAACTATGCCAAAAACATCTGGTAAAATGGTAAAATATTTTACAATACCAAAAAATTACCAAAAGTACTTTAAAATTTTCACTTAAAGAAGAAATAGTTCATGTGTAAAAAAAAATGCATCTTAAAAATAATGGCAAGACAATTTTTTTGAAAAGCAAAATGTTCTCACAAAACAAAATGTATGAAAACAAAACATGATTTTGGGGGCATTTTTTTCCAGGTCATTTTGTTTTCACAGAATATTTTTTGATCGGTTACAATTTTTTTTCTTATTTCAAAGTGAAATGTTTTCAATGTTAAATATTTTCCAACTTTGTTTTGCCTTTACTGGCACATTTTTGTATGTTCATAAACTTCTGATACATTTTGTAAATACGTTTTTGCTTCTCAAAAAAAGTTTCTCTAACTTGCAAATAGTTTTATTTTCTCAAATATTATTCAATAGTTCTAAATTTTGTGGGATTTTTTTGGCTTCTCTTTAACTATTTATCGCAACTGACTGTGGGAAAAGTCTTTGCCATCATAAATTGCTTGTGTAGTTGCCCTTCAGGGCCACCGTATTTGTGTCCGCCAACACCTGCCTTATGTGGTCACTTCAATACTTTCAACCTCTTGGTGCTACACATCTGGATTTTGAACCAAACATGTCCAAAAACTTTAGATTATTCATGAATACAGCTATCTTTGATGACTGCATATGCATACTGACACCTTTACTTGAATATAAACTTAAAAGGGAAAGAAAAAACACTTATAAACATGAAATCTGCGTCCAAGCGAGAGGCAAACAAACTCAAAGAATCTCCAAAAGTTTTACACAACAGTGAAGCACATCTTTGAACACTTTCAGCCTGTCGCTGTTATTGTGGCGTGAACACAGCTGTAAGAGACAGTCAGTGATCTATAAGAAGGTACCTGAGGTACCTGAGCGTCTTCAGAAATAAACACCTCCTCCTCTCCTTCCAGGCACACAAATTACAGCAAAGAGGGAACAGATCGTTCAGCACCATCTGCCAGTTTTACACTCAAAAAGATGAATGACAGGAACAATACGGAGCTCATAAAGCAGCACATTTAGTTCCACCGAGCTCTGTATTAGAAAGAGGACGGGAGATCAGTCACAGGTAATCTGAGTCACAGTATCTGACCTGTACTGTAATATTAAAAGGATTGAAGGGTTCAATCTGACGTCAAAGAGCCGAACATCCCTGGGAAACGATTACGGATAAATCGAGCAGAAAGAGGCTTTTAGAGAGTGTGTGCTCAAAGATCAGTGGACCAGCGAAGTGATTCAAGAGGGAAAGTCTCCTCAGAATAAAAGCCTGAAAATGACTCAAGTTCAAGACTGATGGGTCATAACCAGGTGTGAGGTTTGTATCCATCTATTGCAGAACTGTATTAGATAACTTACAGTGAGTGAGCAGGTGATGTAGGCTCAGTTTGCTCTCACATCTGTGTTCACCAAGTGTCGTCACTCATGTTTTTACCACAGTGTTAACAGGCAATGAGATGAATTGTGACTATTTTCCGTGGACTGATTTGATACGACCTGTGATCAGGTTGTCTCTGGTGTTATTTTGAATTAATTACTGTTGTTATGAAGCTTTGATCTATCAGAAACATTCCTTTCCTTTGTGTTTCTTTCCGTCTCTTTATGTTCCCATCAATTCTGTTCTGCTTTGATCTATTCCGTTCTGGTCTATTCTCCTTTTTGAGGTTTGATTTGATATGACATGATCAGGTTGACCCTCATGTCTCTTTTGTTTTCTAGAATTAATAACCTTTGTTATGAAGCTTTGATCTGTCGGAAACATTCCATTCTCTTCTTCTATGTTCCAATTCCATGGTGTTGTGTTCTCTTCTCCTTTCGTGTGTGATAATATTGACCCTGATGTTTCTTTTCAGGGGGGTTCTGACCCATCAGAATTGTGTATTTACAACGAGGAGTTAGAGATTTCTATTGAAAAATAACTTAAAGCTAAAAATTCAAGTATGTGGGTTGTAAAAACAAAAATATTGGTGCCAAAACAAAGATTTGTAGATAAACCTGGGATGATAATCAATGAATCAATTAATCCCACAATAAATGAAAATGGGCTTGATAATTTTGCTGGCCTCAATGTATCAGGTGGGGCTGAGCAAAGTGAGCCCATCCACATGGACGAGCCTGTATGCCAAATTTGTTCGCAAGTGGCAGCAACAAAAAAGGCAACTTGTTTACCCACCCAAAACACAACCACTCGACCCAGTTTTCCCAACTGACGGTCAACAATCACTGAGGCATTTGGTCCACAAAGTAAATACCAATAGAAAAGCTCAAAATGGTGTGCACTGTTTATAGAGAGCAATTTTCTTTGTCAAGAATTGGTAAGCCATTTTATTTATTGTTTTGCTTGTGTGTGTAATCTTATATTTGAGTGTTTCTTTTCTTAAGAGAGAAAATCTATCTTATTGTTTTTGTTGCGATCTTTGTTTAAGTCTAATTTTTTTATAAGAGAGACTATGAGTCCATTCTATTATGTTTGCTTGTTTCATTTTTTGGGGTAATTAAAATTTCTTGACGCTCCAGTAACAATCACAAAAGTTTATTACACTTGAACATGTAAGAAATCCCCAATTCTTTAGACTAACACCTCCCAAACAATGACATATTATCACCATCACATTAGAGGTTAAATTGGTCAGTAAACAATGTTGACAATGGTATCATTTAACAGCAGTAGTTAGAGTGACAATATATTGCCCAGCAAAATTGTAACTCTACCTTTTTATTCAGCATTTATTGCAGACTATCCAATGATGAGCTTTGTGTTTCAGAAGCTAAAGTCAGCATGTTGAGACAGCCTTAGCTATGGAAGACAAAGTATTCAGTTAAAACAAGCTGCAACCCTTGGTCTTAAAACACTGAGCCCATTGGAAAGTACTAAAAAGGCAATTTTTTGAGCGTGCTCTTGATACCGGCTGCAAAACCTCAAAAACCATGGACCCAGTAGCCAAACCGAGTATTTTTACAACAAAAATAAAAGTGTTTACTGCTTAGTTTAGAAAATGGCTTAGGTCAGATTAAACCAGATTTCAAGCCAAGAGTCCATGAGGTTTCACAGATATTTGGTAATTCACTGCAGCTTCTGACAGGCAGACATGATGCTGGATGTTTTGCAATTCAGTCCATCAAAGGTGGCGTGCTCACGCGGGATAGTGATGTCAGTGCAAACACTTCTTACTGGTATCAAGTATCTGGCTTTGTAGGGTGGTTCCAGGTTTCAGGTTGGCTATGAATTCCAGAAAACGAAGAGGTCTTTGGGACTTCTACAAACAAAAGTTCATCTGGGACTGCTAGTATAAACGGAAAGTTGAGCCTAAACTTGTCTCTTCGTAAAAGTGTAGTTGAGCCACTGTACTGTTAACCACAGCTGGTATCCGAAAGACCAGGATTGCAACGACCATGAGCAGAAAATTCAAGTCAAAGTCAAGAGGATAATCAATTTATCCTCAGGGACGAATGCTTGAACCACATTTCAACACAATCAATCTTCCAGTTGTCATGAAATTTTGTTTTTCACCAGTGTGGTGAATCCAGGATGTGACACGGCCTTCTCTGGAGCTATTAATGTCCTTGAAACCACAGGAAGCAATGGGAGGAATCTGAGTGAAGTATGAGCCCCAACTGGACTCCATGGAAGTCTCCAGAATGCCAAATCCAGGCAACTTGTGAGTTTAAAGGATTGTGGGTTTGGACAGCCCTCGGGACTCGATGGCTTTCCCCTGAATGTGCCTCGAGGGTGTTTAAAGGAAATCTGATCATTTGGATCCAGTCCATTTTCTTCCTCTGCTCTTTCTTCTCAACACGTAAATCTTGCAAGTGTCATCAAGACGTTAGCTTCGTGATGCGTACAAATCCTTACACACTTTGTGAGATCAACCAATAATCTGTTGTCAGCCGCTGGTACCTTCCTCACCCCATAACTCATCTAAATCCTGCTACACACAGGTTTCATAACGCTCAAACCTCCGTCAATCAAACCGACAGAAAGATTCAAGTCTCGAAGATAAAACATCAAAATAAGCTCCACTGACTCTAGACCTCATTCATTTACTTCAGGGATGAAATAGAGACTGATTATAAAGCCTGCAGATCGACAGGAGGGTCTCCACATGCAGTTTGAAGGAGGAATAAATCCTTCGTTGAGCTCGGCAGATAAGAGCTATTAGCCGCCGAGGACGGCAGCCAGCTGGAACAACTCCTCCTCTAATTGAGTTTCAAGAGTCTTCATGGACAGAGAGAAGACAAATGTGCTGGGGCCATCATTCCTTCAGCAGCCAGTAATCACCAGAGGAAACAAAACCTCTGGAATTACAAGGATTCAAAGGCACTCATAAAACGCTGAGAGACAAAACAGAAAGAGTCACTGCCAGAAAAACGCTCATTGGTTCCTGCTGACACAACATCAGGAGGCTAAAGATGGTCCCATCAAAGTGGGGAACATTTCTACGGAGTGTCCTTGGTGAGTTTGACCCAAAAAAACTAAACACATGGATTCAACTAGAGCTACGCCACCAGGAGCAAATCTGGGGTCGTTATCTTGTCCACCAATACACTTTAATTGATGCTACCACTACAATTATTTTTCCCCGTATAGAAATTCACTTTTTTGGACAATTATTTTTAAGTTACCCATCCTATGGGTTTTTAACCCCTTGGTTCCCGCCCAATTCTGGCCGTAAATACCATGCTATATACCATAAAGCTTATAACTGTAGAACCATAAGGTCAAAATTCATCAGTGACACCTCATTTAAAAGATTAAAGGCTTTAGGTTCAGAAAATGTCATGTTTTTAAAGTCCACATCGGGATAAATGCAGCTGAAACACCGGAATGGCCAAGGGCCCTCCGGCGGGCCATTGGAAACTTAGGGGTTAAACAAACACATTGTTGGAAATGGAAATTGGCATTACTTATACCGAGAAACGACACATGACATTTCCTTTTTGCTACTCATAACTGCTTTTTGCCCCTTTTAGTCACTTTTCACTTTTTTCCCACCACTTTTGCACCATTTTCACTACCTCCTGACTATTCTTTTAGTTTTATCCCAACTTCTTGCCATTTTTTGTTGACTTTGGTTATATTTTACCACTTTTCAATGTTTTTGTCACTTTTTTCCCAATTTTTGCTGCCTCTTGACTATTTTCCAAGTTCTCTCAGAATGTTCTTGCCCATTTTTGTTGGTTTTTGGCAATTTTACTCACTTATCACTCTTTTTTCACCACTTTTGGACCATTCTTTGATACTTTCTGGGTGTTTCTGAAGTTTCCTCCCATTTTTTTTTCTGCTTCTTGACCATTATTTGCCACCTTAAACTTATTTTCAATACTTCTTCTTGTCATTTTTGCCTTTTTTCACCACGTAGATTATTTGTCTTGCTAGGTGAAGTTTAAACAATTTGGCTCATTGGTTGAAGATGGTTGAGTTACACTGGTGTAAAGCAGAAAACACCTCCTGGTAAGTTTATCTGGTATTCTAATAAAGGTTAAAGAGATATTGCACTGTCTGCAGTTAGAATATAACAACAGCTCACATCGTGATTTAATGTAATTTGCAATTAATTGCCCAGCCCGATCAAAGATGGCAGTGAAGTTTACAAAATACCAAATGTGAACTTGTTGTAACTTTTAGCCTTGCTTAACCCACTGATTTATTACAGCACATGTTATTCCATGAGGTCCACAGGTATAAATCATCCCCTGTCTTCCTTCTCATCGAGTCGCATTGTGCTTTCTAGGAAGAAGTTTTTTTGGTTTGGGGTCATCTGTGATTTCTATCCCGAGTGATGAATCTTCCACTCAGGAGGACACGATAACAGGGAGCTGAGGTTAATTCCTATTGCAGTTTTAATAGAAAGCGACGATCAATTCAGAGAAAAGGCCCACGGTGTTTATCCACACGTATGCTTTCTCATCCCTTTTCGCTCCTTGAAGCTTCTCGTTGGATCTGTTACAAAAATACGTTGAATGGCGTCCAAACTATACACTCAGTAGAGTTACAAGGAGCTCTCCCCGCTGATTCAGCACACTTATAAAAACACAAAGAGTCACCGTTTGATGGATGAAGTCGATTTATCTGGGTAAAAAGTGAAACTAAGTATTTCATAGAGGAAGAAGATCAGTGGGAGTCTTTCAGCCCACCTAGACTCCTGAGACGGCGGACGAAGCTCTGCTGACTTCACTTTTTACTGAGCTAGATCTAAAACTAAAGATTCACCAGCAGGATACGACCTCGAAGTTTGACTTGGTTGGCATTTTTTAGTCTTCTCCCCCTCTGGAGCTGAACCTTTGTAGGAGCTAAATGCATTGTTCATCAACCAGATGTACCAGGAACTAAACAGTTCTTGTTGCCCATTGATGTCTTGTCTTTCTATTGAGGCCCAAAGTCCTGTTCGGATACAAAAGTCAGGCCAGTGACATGCGGAGAAGCAATTAAAGTAACTGCACCACACCATCAGACCACATACAACTTCATTTCCTAACCTGTCTTATTACTGCCAATAAAATAAAAATACTAACTCTTTATTGACTCTAAAACCAAAAGCATTAAGCCAGTTAATGTGTCCTTCCATCAAAAAGACAAGTCACTGGTTTTACTCAGAAACTTTAATAAAAAACCTCACTCATCTCCTTAAGAATGTCTCTCTTGTTAAACATCAGAATAAATCAGTTATTTCCCATCACTCCACATTCATCCATCCAGTCCACCACTCATCCAGACCAGCAGTATATTTCCCCAGAGCTCAGTTAAGCTGTCAGTTTGTGGCCTCTCTGGTGATCTGGGAATAGCCGAGGTCAGGTCAATGTGACCTGGAGGAAACCTTCAGTCTGTCAACAGAACTTTTAATTCACATTATTCAACATCTGTTCAGGAAGATTCCGGAGAGTCAAAGTGTCCAGAAGGTTTCCTCCTTTCATAAATGATAGCACCCAATGCCTCAGCTTCATTCAGTGTGTAGCAATCATACTGTCCTCCTTGTTTCTTGATGGATTTATCAACTTCTGTATCTTGAAAGATGGAGGCCGAAGCATCACTAAAACTTCTGATGGTGTTAGCGTAAAGACAAACTGAACAGGATGTGAAATGAGGCAAGTGTTAGCCTTAAAATTAATTCCTATTATGTTGAAACTTGTGGTATAGTGATTTCTACACCAATCAGTTCCCTTATATCTGACATTTAACAGAACATATCTTGATATGGCACCAACCAGTCAAATTAGCTTGATATCACAGATAACTCATCTTGGTCAGGTGAATTACACATTGAGTAGACTCACTGTCATTCCTTATCTGAGTGGTGTTACACTAACCAACATATATTTATTTAGTGCTTCCCAAAAAAACAATTAAACAATATGATTTTTTTGTTTTGTTTTTGTCTGTTTTTTTGGATTGGCCTCATCCCACAACAGGCTGTAACTAGTCTCTAGCACCACATTCTGGATATTGAGGACTGAAAAGTGAAAGAAACCCTATTGGGGACATGAATATGATGGCACAATTGCACAGCAACTGAACACGACATCTTTGTGATCTGACAGAAAAAGGACAGAACCTTCCATGTTCTGCTTAAAAAAACCTATGGCCCGTCACACCATTTTATATGGCACACCTCTTGATATCAATTTATAGTGATATCCCAACCTACTGTGTTCATGGTCCAGTCCACTGTCAGGACTAGGAAGGAAATATTTAATTTCCAAATTGACCCTGAACACAACACATCCAGCACAGAAAACCAAGCCGAGAAAAAGAAATGGCATGATCCCAATGTGAGCAAACAAAACATTTAATCATGTTTTTTCTCGAAAAGGCCAAAAGAAAGATTGATGTCAGACACAAAGTGTTTCAAGAAAAATGGGAGGATGATTAGTTTTGTCAAGTTTAAGGGGAATTACAAGTGTCTCATATGCAAAGAGAAAGTTGTATAACCTCACGCTGCTTCAACGGTTGAACTTTTTTATCTTTTTTTGTGGAACACCTGAGGTGACCCCCGTGTGACGAGACTGAATTCTCAGTGGCCCTCAGGTAACTCGAGTTTGATCAGCTATACATGAACATGACCTGCAAAACATGCTACAACATGCCATGATTTGCTTTGGCACAACATGCCATGATGTGTCATAACCCAACATGATAAGGAAAAAAGAGGCATTAAATGACCTGGTGACATGATGTGCCTCAACATGCTTTGACCGTAAAACGACCTGAGATAATTCACCACTGCGTGTCATGACTTAGAACAATCTGGAATGAGCCATTGCATGTCATTGGCTTGCTATAAACCAACAAGACTTTGCATGATGTAACAGGTCTTGAATTTCACGGAAGCTGGCCATGATGAGGTCCGGGCGGTGCCTTGACCAAATATGATGTTATGAGGCGTACCTTGACCATGACCTTTAACCCTCAAGAGAGTGTTTCAAGGAAATCTGATCATTTGGGTCCAGTCCGTCTTCTTTCCCTGCTCTTTCTTCTTGGGTAATAATCTCAACATGCAAATCCAGCTCATATTATCGAGACCTTAGTTTGGTGATGTGTACAAATCCTTACACACCTTGTCAGGTCAACTAACAAAGACCTGAGATAATTTGCCAGGGTGTGCCATAACTTAAACAATCAGGTATGAGCAATTGCATGTCATGGCCTTCCATAAGCTAACAAGACTTGGCATGATGTAACAGGTCTAGAATTTCACGAAAGCTGGCAGTCATGAGGTCCCAGGCAGTGCCTTGACCTAATATGACGTGATGGGATGTACCTTGACCTTTTACCCTCCATGATGCATCAGTGCCTCTAAAGTACGCACTCTGAAGTGACCTCCGAGTGCAGAAAATGTGCACCTGGCCTGCTAATTTATTGTAACAACCGAAAAACTCTGCATTTACAAGCTCTCTAAAATGCTCAAGCCTAGGTTTTTTCAAATTTTCCATGCCACACGCCCAAGCATCCATCAACCCAGTAGAGACAGATTATTCCTTTGAATCTTTTTGATTACCAGCATCTGGGGAAAAACCCAGGATTTTACAGGACAACTCCAGTCTGGTAAAACTCTCCACGGCCAGATCAGTCTCTCTCACAAAGACAGAAACACCGTTAAGCTTGATAAATCTCAACTATGAAGTCCAGGCTTTTATTTCCCGTCATCTCCTCCCAGATGTCTCACAGCTCAACGATGACTTTGGATGTTTGGATTTCTCTGAGGAATCATTCTGTCAGCTCTCACACCTTCAATCCTCCACCTGTCTTCATCCAGCCTGTACGTAAGGAGTGCTCTTTAAAATGGACTGGTGGCTGGCTTTGCTCTCCAGGGCTCAGTGTGAGGTCTGACCAGGGCATGGGAGTTCTCAGACGATCTTCTTCATCAATAATTTTTATGCTGTTTCTGTTTAATTTGACAGATTTCCACACAGTAATAAAAGTCGTTCGTTGAGTTTCTGTCCAAACAAAGATACAAAGTGCTCTAATGATAACAAAAAGACGATCCTTCAGGAGAAATATGAGCCAGTGGTTGAAGTAAAAGCCCAGTCTACCTCATAGATCAGAAAAAGCAATAAAACTGTCTGTAACTGAGTTAGGTGTTTGATTTCCAAGACAGGGCAGTAAACACGCCGAACATTTACAGATTCATTTTTCAAAGCACTGATAGAGCCAAGGTGAGGAACTTAACCCTCCTGAGAAAGATGGAGCAAGTAGTTATTCATCCTGTAAAGGTTTGAGTTTTATTCTTAAAGAGCTGGTTCAGGCCAGTCAATGCAAAAACCAAACCAATCTATGTGTAAAAGCTCTGAACAGGGTGGGAAATAAAAACTATTCCCCTGGTCACCGGAGTACACATCAAGGTATTGGCACTGCCTCAGGAGGCTGATAAACCTGATCAACATGCTCGGTATCCACTTCAGAAGCTGTTTAGGTTTCATCTGGGATAAATCAAGACCACCTCCAGTAGTCTGAGTATCAAAGCCATATTTAGCAGGATACTTTCAGAAGGTTTTGGCTGCTGCCCAGATGACGTGACGAGCACATGGCCAAAGCTTGTAGTCGTAAAAACAAGGCTGATAACTGCTGAACTCCAGAGAGAGATAAGATATCGAGAACTATGAGGGCAAAGCATCTTATAAAGTCCATTTATAATGTCTGACAGGCTTCCTCTCTGAGGCTACAGAGGCTGGGGCTTATGGGTATTGTAGTGTGTAAAGCCATCTCCAAAATAAAAGGGAAATCACACAGAAAGTTGAGCCTGAATTATTGAGTATAGAGGTGCATTCACACAAGATGACAGAAGTTAACTCTGGTCCATTTGATTTGCTTCCAAGTGATCAATGATGTTATTAATTTGAGGTGTGAAAACAAAGCAGAGCAAGCTAAAAAAAAAACACAAACTACTACAACTGCTATTTCATTTAAGGAAGACTTTACAATTTACAGGTACAAAAGCAAAAAAGACACATTGGAACTATGACTTTGATGAAGGAAAAGGGCGCAAAGTCATGAGAGACAAAGAAAACGGGAAAGAAAAGGAGAAAGAGAGTTTGGCCTCTCTCCAAATGACTTCCAGATTCCAGTTTTGAGTCGTGACCTCCTACCGTCCTGATTAGCAGCAGCTTCTCCGTAGAGCTGCTGTGTGAAGAAAGCTGAGCTTCACAAACGACTGACAGCAGGACATTAAAGGAACAGACCGCTGCATTCACTGTTTCAGCCAATCAAATGTAAAACTATGAGAAATTTACACAAAGTATCACTTTTTTTTTCATTTACTTGTGTTCAGGTTCAGGAGGTGATTTCCAAAAGTGGCGCAGATCAGAAACCAGTCGGCTTTCTCATTCATGGCTCCTTCCATATTTAAAAAAGAGCTTGAGCACTGATTATACTTGAATAATTCAATCTACAGCTGCACGGTGGTGAAGTGGTTGGCGCTGCGGCCCAACAGTTCAAAAATATGCTCATCAGGTTAATTGGTGACTCTAACTTTCCCGTTGGTGTGAGTGTGTGCGTGAGGAGTAGCCTTTTCTTTTTGTGAGCCCTGTGATTGACTGGCAACCTGTCCAGGACAGGGCTTAATAATATGGATGAAATTTCATATTGTGATATTCATGCCAGATATCTCAACGTCAATATGATAGACTATAGGTTCGGTGGAAACTATTTTATGAATATGCTCCATATTATCAGCCAGATTTGTGGAAACTGAATAGTTTTTGCAGACAACTCGCAACCCTGTATTGAAATTTAATACTGAATTCTAAAAATGAGAAACAATTTTATTCTAAGAATCTTTTTTTTTTTTTTATCCAGTCCTAGTTGAAGTGCAATTTTTGCCAAGTGCAACCTGCACAACACCTGGCTTTGATTTAGATCCTCTTTTTTGAACCAAAAATACCCCCAAATAATATGGGATGACTTATTTTTGCCACTAAATCTGTTGGATGTGCAGATTCGTCAGTTGCCAACAACAGCAAGAATGAAACAAGGTTTGTAGCTGGCTGGCTTTACCGTTGTTGATAACACTGCTGTTGCGATTTAATACCTCGAATGTTCATAACTAGATGCAGATATGACAACGATATATTAATCAGTCTTGGTCCAAGGTATCTTGCCTCTTGCCTGAAGACGGCTGGAATAGGCTCCACCCATCTGCAACCAGTAGGAAATGGTTAGATGGATGGATAGAATTCACTCTATGTGCTGATGCCACTGCGATGATGACATGCATCAATTCTGATGCATGATTGTTTCTAGATTGGTTAATCTAGAAACAAAGTACTGGTTTTGAGGCTGAAACACAACCTCCTGCCACGAGGGCCCCTGAAGCCTTAAGTAAGTAATGGGTATACTTTCCCCTTCTTTTACTCTGTCTTGTGCTAAATGAGAGATAGGATGGAATCATGCCTTTTCTTGGGAGAAAAGTATGGCGATGGCGCTTGTATTTTATTAATCCATATTCCTTTAATGCATCCCCGAAGAAACTGAGACCAGCAGCTGGTGGTTTTCAAACCCCCTTCACTGACAACTTGTTTGACGTCTTTACTTCTGAAGCATTTGCACCGGAATATTTCCTATAGCTGACTCATCTTATCGAACTTTTTCGTGGGTTTCCTATACGTAGGAATAAATTGACACCTCACTTAAGAGATCCCAGGAGGAGGTGCACAGTCAGATCTGGTTCTTAGTAAGTTTAGCTGAGTCTGATGTTGTGGCTGACACCTTGAGGTTTGACTCACCTGATGATTCTGCTAATGCTGGGGAGGAGTGTTGGGGGAGGGGAGGGCTGTGTGTCTCCTTTTTAAGTGCCAGATGTGAACTCAAGTGTGTCATCGGTCAGGTGTGTTAAAACAGAGTCCAAAGTGTGTCCAAACTTAATGGAAAACAAGTTGGTGCAGCACGATTTAAGAGGCAGATGGGCTGGTCTGACACACACACACAGATACAAATACACACACACACACACACACACACACACACTGAGTCATAGCTTTTATATGACAGTGCCGTGCCAGGTGGTGATGGGAGCTGTTGTCCGCAACATTCAAAGAAAACTAGTTTGAAGCCACAGAGAGCAGACAGAGAAGATGGACCAGAGTCACATGTTCGTCTACATGATGTTTATGCTAATAGGAACATCATCTTTTCATATCCTGTCTGTAAAGTTCAATCATCACAACTTGGAAAAGAAGCTCAGCTACAGTGAGTCACTTCACAGTTCTGTGAGCCGAGAGAAGTCTGATGTCTTAACAGCAAAGTGAAAGTGAAAGTAAGAGACTTTCAAGACAAAGTTAAAATAGAATAACGCTAACAGCTAACAATGACCCATATTTACTTTTTATTAAAGCAGCGATAGACAATTGAAACACAGGATGAGGATCAAGGAGACAAGGGTTTGACTCGCATGTGGATCATCTGACAGTCAACATTGACTTCTTTTATGTTACCTCACAACTTAACCAATACTAAACCCCAAAAACTGCAGTTCCTTGAGTGGCCACTTGAGGCTGCCACCAGAAAAAAAGGGGTCAGTTTTTTTTTAGCTCCATACTTTGTTGAATTATACTACCAGAGTCAGAAGAATTAAATACACTGACTGGAAATGAAACTAACCACAAAGCAGAATTGTGCCAGACGGTGTTCCCGCTGAACAGCTCAAAGTTTCAGACAAAGGAAGAAAACTCTATCAATCAAACGCAAACATGACACAAGTTGGTTAAATATCATAAAACACAAACACACATCCAACAAAGCAACCACAGCCAACAAGTAATGAATGACAACAAACAGAAGTAAATTAAAGGAGGCGGGGCTAAGGGCTGGCCCTGAGACAGATGACTCATTCTTGAATTTGATTGGATGAGGTGAAGATAGCATGCTCGCTAACTCGCCGGCTAATCAGGGTGTTTGTTTTTATTTTAGAGAGAGCAACAGAGAGAGAGGGAGAAGGAAGAGAGAAGGGCTAAGTGATTCATCTTAAGTCTACACACAGACACACAAACACACACACACACACACACACAGGCCATATGTCCTGTTGCTTTGTTCTCAGTGCACACACACACACACACAAACACACAAACACACACACACACGCAAACACAGCAAAGAAGCCTGGAGCAGTGTGTTATTGTAACACGCTGAGTTGTGTAACGTGTGAGCGGTGACTAATGTGTTTTTAATCCATATGGAGGGACAGTTTGATGAGCAGCCACGACACACACAAACACACACACACTCACACACACACACAGCAGGTGTGTCCATTAACCAGCACGCCACAGCTGTGTCTCGTTTAACACGCCACAGTTCTGCTGATCGCTGCTCAGCTGTTTAATGATGCGTTCGAGTGATTCCTCATCTACTCGTTAAGTCCTAAACTGGTCACATGACTGATGATAAAACTTGTGCAGGAAATGAAAGAAGAGTTAAGAGTTTGAACATGTGGTGCAGCACGAAATGGAGGAGCATCAGCTTTAACCTTACAGCACCTGGAGGGAATTTTGCATCTCGTTTAGCAGAACTTTCTTGTATTCCTAAAACATTTACACTGAAACACAAATCTGCTTGATGTCTAGTCCCTAAAGTGTTAAGATTTCCTGACTTCCTGGAATGTATCAGAAATGACTGATGGTTCTTCTAGGGATGGTTATTGATAAGATTTTATTGATATGTCCCTTATAAATAGGCTCATCGATCTGTTTCTTGATCAATTCCCTAATCAATTTGTAAAGTAAAGGTTTCCTTTGTCAAAAACATTTTGTTTACAAGTATAGAAATATGATATTTTGTTACCGGTTCTGGATGTCTTTAGACGTTAATAAGTCAAAATAAGTAAAAATGACACATCACGTGACATTGATGTAGTGTTTTGTCTTATGTTATGGACTGAAGTAGACCACCTTGTGTCTAGAAGTGGTAACAAAAATGCTTCAAGTTGTTTGGAGTCTTGATGAGCCCGCACATAATTTTTTTTCTTTTTCTTTATCGCTCAGTTTGGAAAACATTTGCCAGTCAGTATTTGACATTTAGAGTTTTCACTGTTGATTACAAAGAGTATGTTTGCTGTGATGACAGTTGAAATTCTGTTGTGAAACACAAGTTATGTTGATTTATGCTAACCGCTAGCTTATCAATGGGATTTCCCATATATGCTAGCATCAAGCTAGTGTTGTTTACTATGACGTTATTGCCACATTAGCTGTATAACATATTGAATGTACTGGATATGAATCTTTTGTCTACAGCATATCAATAAGAATCAATAAGGAAATTGTTAAGAATAAAGGCTGACCTGAGGATCAGAGCAGACTTCTTGCATGCTGTTGATTGGTCCGACAGGAACACCTGAACCCTCGAACCTCCTCAGCCAATCAGCTGTGGTCTCCTGCAGAAACCTGAGAAAACATAAAAAGACACCGACAACACATTAAGTCCCATAAAATTTTTAGTGTATGTGCATGTATGTGCGTGTGTGTGTGTGTGTGTGTGTGTGTGTGTGTGTGTGTGTGTGTGTGTGTGTGTGTGTGTGTGTGTGTGTACCTCTGTGACAATATGTCCAGCAGTTGTTTGCGGTTTTGGACTCTCAGCTTGTTTGTTCTGTATTTATCATTCTGTGTGAGCTCCACCAGCTCCAGAACCTGCACACACACACACACACACACACACACAAAACACAAAACACAGATAAAATATTTCATATAGTTGTTTCTGTTTGTTGTAAGTGGAGTTTTTAGAAGTACACCACAAATGTTGGACAAAGAAGACAGTATAAAAATGCAGAGTGAACGAGTTAGTGCCATCTAGTGGTGAGACTGCAGACTGTTTCCACCTGACATCCACTCCTCTCAGTCTCCTCTATTTGAATATCCCCTCTCTGTAATCAGGGTGTTGTTTGTCTGCTCTGAGCTGCCATAGGAATATGATCAAAAATATTTTGGACAAGAAACACACCTGAAATGTTCAAAAGTATTACTTTAATACAGTGGCTTCAAACCTTTTGCAACTCAGGGCCCACTTTTAAGTCTCAAAAATGTTTGTTTTTTACAACCCTGTAAATACAGAGGTCAAATGTTGCTTTCTCAGGGCACCTTTTTTACTTATATAAATATTTGAACATGTTTAACCCTTGGGATACCAAACCCCTGGTGGGAGCAAAAAATTGAACTTACTTTTAGATGACTGGCTTTTACAAATCATTTGTCTTATAGAAAACCGGAAAAAAAATGGTAATATTGCCAGATTCTCAAGTTTCCCGGAGAACCTGAATGTATTGTGACGTCAACAACATATGTGAAAAGAGCAGAAAAGACAAGTGAAGTTTATCAATGTCGCCTTGATTCTTATGTCTTTTTTGAAAATTTGTAGAAAATGAACTGTTTGCCTTAGCTTAATTCTGTAAGAAAACAAAATACTTCATGTTTTTTATGCCTTCTTTGAGCCCTAAATGATGAATACACATTATGAATGTGCACTTCAAAAATCCTTTGAATTGTGCCTGAACCCACAGAGGGGTAGTGCTTCACTTTGTTGAGAAAAATGAGACCACAGTAAGTAAAAATGTGAGCGAAGCGAAAATCGACCAGAATCTGCTTTGTTTCTTTAGGGTTAAAATCCTTTAAAATGTGACTGAGTTAACATTTAAAACATTATTAAGTATGTACACACACAAAAGTCATACTATTGTGGAAATTATTTGGTGATCCACAGGTTGGGAATCACTGTTCTGAAGAGCTGCATCTCTTTAAATCTGTTGTTTGAGGGATGGATATAGCTTGTCTGTGGAGTGTAAAATTTGTTAAGAGCTCATGCACACAACATGCAGCCAAACAGTCATTCATGGGGAAGTGAGCGATCACAAAGTCACGTTGCATCTTTGCAGGTGAAGCGCCTCACCTGACAGACTCTGACAAACTGCTTATCGTTTCCTGCAGCCACCACGATGTGTCCGTCTTTGGTTTTGAAGCCCTGAAACAGAAATTAATATTTAGAAGTTTGTAGTCAAATAATTAAGAAAATTAAAATACAAGTCTTTCATTGTATAACATTTCAATGGACCAAAATAGGTTGTTCCAGCTCTTATTTCTATTGATGAATGTTGATTTTCTAAACTTAAACATTTTGCCTTGATTACAGTATTACCTCTGTGAATTCACATTAATGAAAAAACACTTTTTTTTATACAGCCAGAAGTTTCAAAGTATGTTTTATAAGCTGAAGGCCCCTGAAGACACAGGTTTAAAAGACCAGCTGTTGGAGGAACACATCTCGTCTTTATCTTTCCTCTGCTAAATCTTTCCAACCCCGGAGTCATCTGTCTTCTCTTCCTCTACTTCCTCTTTCTACACTTTCCTCTTCTCCGTCCGTCTCTCACAATTGGTTGTAATAAAAAACTGGTCGCCACATGAAAGGAGGGTAAAAACTGCTGTCTCATATAACACACCCACACACACATACACACACAGGGGCGACCACATCCCACTGCTGTGCATGTGTGTGAGTGTGTGCATCCAGACCACTAACCCTTTAGTCACACTGCCCTCAGCGCCCCGCTCCAACCGCCGCCTCGCTTTCATCCCCAGCCTCAGGGAGTTGTGGGTAACGGAGTCCACACCAAGGGACTACGACGGGACATTCAACCACAAAACCTCAAACGGTCCACAGAAACAATGGGCGGCAAAGTCAGGTCGCAGCGAGGCGACTTCTGCCCCCTACTGGCTGCAGGTGAAATCCAAAACCACGCCGACCCCAAACAAAACTGTCACAGGAGCCGCGAGTTTTAAAATCTGTCTTTTTAAGTTTCCCATCTGGTCCACTGTCATGTTTCCAGCAGCTAACAGCGGACGGATCCAGATATCAGGTGAATAAAATGGAGCACACGGCGCCTAAAGACATAGGATGTGGCGGACACCAAAACCAGAGCTGCAACCGAAGGAATAGTAGACTTGTAAACAGGGCTTTGAACTGGTTGGAGGAACAAAAACAAAAACAATACACAATCTAAAAGTCTCAACATTCTGGTGCAGAACTGTAACATTAAAAAAAATGGAAACCAGTTCACACCTGTGTTTTTTTCATTCTTGAAATGTTTGTAAAGTTGGTCGTATAGCCCAAACACATCCACTTCCTGTGTCGCACCCTCATGCACTGGCAATCGCGTCACTTTCATACAATGACATACTGTTGTTTTGATAGTGACCAGTGTGAGAATGTGTCGTTATTGACTACTACAGCGAACATTTCATGTCTGTCTTTCTGCCTGCATTTGCACAAATTGGATGAAAGACACCACTGCAGACAGCTCCGCCACTGCCTCACTTCCTTTCACACCAGTGCACTTAAGACTGTGGTGCAGGCTTTTTCTCATTCACTTCCCTGGTAAAATATTTTTAAACCTCTTGTCAAAAGCCAGGCAAGGTGGCTCATAATATCAGAATCAGAATCAGAATCAGAATCAACTTTAATCTCCATGTTTGAACATACAAGGAATTTGTTATGGTATACTGTGCTCTCTTGTACAAGGTAGTGGTAAGGCATAAAAGGTTAAATAGTAATAATAAAAATTTGCATGAAGAGTGTTATCAACAACTATAAACACAGAAGAATAGCAAATAGACAAGACTTGTATTTACAGGCTAAAGATATGATAATAGTGCAGTTGTGAGTAGTGCAAGGATGGGGATATTAAATGAGGTAGTTTAACAAGTTGCAAAGTTGGTTAAATAAAACAATAAATAATAAAAAATGTGCAAAATATAAACAACATGTAAATGAAATTTCAGTCATACTGGCTAGACCACTGGAGTTGGCTGGGATAGCGTGCAAATAATAATTAAGTCTTTTCCCAAATCTGCAGATCAATGCATACAAGTTAGTTGAGAAAAGAAAAGGTAGTTTGTTTGTAGGAATGTATTTGTTCTCTCCTCTGGTGTGTAAAAAAATCAGGGGATCTGCCCTGAGGGTTAGTGGCAAATTTACCTCAATGTCAGCTCCTGATAATGCAGTGCCCTGGTGAATTGTAGTGTTTATTATGAGAAATAACAGCCCATTAGAAAGTGTTAGTGTAACACCTACCAACAAAGACTTGTAACATGGAACGATATCAACTGATTCAGGAACAAAAATGCTGCTATATGAAATATTTTATCCTGCTTCCAAGCCTCTAAACTGAAACTACACATGTCCCAGGATGGAACCCTGAGGAACCCCACAGGCCATTGTATAGGCATAGATGCTTAGGGACTGTTGGCTGCCTTTAACCACTATGTGAAATGCTAGTTAGCTGCTATGTTAATCAGCTTGTTGTGCAGATGTAGTATGAAGAATACTTGATGCCCCAACGGTTTGACTAGCAGCAGTCAGGTTTACAGCGTGAGTTTCTAATTGTAGTTTCAACTTATAGGTAAGTGGCTTTTTTGACGGCACAGAGTTCATAATGAAGAACTACTAAATTCACTGCACAAAAAAAAACCATGACAACCAAGCTCTTTCCAACAAAGGAACCTGAACACCAAACTGCCATGAAAGGACAGCCATCATGGCAGATAGTAGCTCCTATCAAAGAAGATGTGAAAGCATGACAGGGACAGCAGTTAGAGGTGTGTCAGGACCGGTGCATACGTTTATTTAAAGTGAGCCAAAATTGTCCACTGTTGCTCTAAAAGTGAGTTCATACAGACCATCCTCAGACTATACCCTCACATGTGCCTCCTCTTTGACACGCTGTACGTCTCAGTTTGTGAAACTTCCAAAATCATATGTGAACTCTTAAAGCATCACAGAGGACAGATGACTTCTTCTTCTCTATTATCTCCCTCTCGAAGCCGCAACCGCCAAACACCAATAATTCTGTTGTTTCAACTGTCATGATCTCCGAGGAACCCGTCCCCCCAGCTTTCATCTCCAGAGCTCCGGGGAGAGAGTGCGGCATTGTGGGTAAGGCGGTTCACACGAGGATTAGATCCGAGTGTCGGACAATAACGCTCGGGCTGGTGAGAGACGACGACCACAAGAGTCGAGCCGCCGCTGCCGCCGTGTTCACGCCAAGCAGATGGAGAGCAACATCTGACAGTGTGTGTGTGTGAGTGTGAGAGATGGTTTAATGCGAGTCATGAACCTCCACAGTAACACAGTAACGTCTCAGTCCCCTCAGGCTCACAGTAATGTGAAGCAGGTTGGATCCAGACTGATACCAAACAAAGCTCAGCGTGTTAAAACCTCCTTTTATTCTGTTTCCTGAAAGCTGTTTATAGAACATTACAGAGTCATTTCACTGCCCTGAGTCTGGGGATTTAAGCATAAATTATTTGGAGAGGATGAAATCTTGATGAGTCGCTCTCACAGATCTAGACTTTTCTAAATCCTGTTTTCTATCAGACATCTTAAACCTGGTTTATACTTCTGACTCAACACTCTTCCCCTTGAGTGTGGAAGCAGAAACCATCAAGTTCTCTCAGCTCTGTGTTACTTATTAAAGAGTTTGACACAAAAACAAAGATATAAAAAAGGTTTTTAGTGAAAGGGGTGTTGATCATGATGATATGTGAGGAGATAATGAGAGCGAACAGAAGAGGAAATGACTTCCAGCACACACCGACATTAAAACATCCAGAGTGACTGACACTAATGCTCTCTAATTGTTTTATAATTGTCTCCTTGAATGTATTTTATTTCCCTCAACACTTACGTCAACTGTCAGGACTTTTCCAAAATGTTCCCCAACTGTCAAACAGCTGAGTCGGTTCCCAAAGACTTTACGAACAGCGGGTTTAAATATCACAGCTCTGTTCTCTGTCACAGTTTGAGAACTTCAGGGATATTTAGCTATTAAGAAAAGAAAAGCAAGAGGAAAGAAAAAAAACCTCAATCCTTTGTTGTTAGTGCTTTTGAAATGAGTTGAATTATCAAGTGATGGAGAGCTTTGTTTGTAATGATCCAGTAAACAAACTGGGTGTTTAAATTTCCACCTCACGTACATGAGAGATTAACAATCCATTCAAGAACAAACATTTAAAAAGTAGTTTCCTTCTCTTCTTGAGGAAGGCTTGACAAAGCCTTAATTTTTAAGCTATGTTGTTATTTTAGCAAAGTTCCCACCATTTACTGAAATTAAATCAAATTAAAAAGAATTTGTTAGGGATACAATTAGCCTCTTTTTTTGACTCATTGTTTACAGTGAATCAAAAGAAGGTAAATTTTAATGTTTGACTGTGACAAGGCAAACCGCTGATGTTTCACTTCCAGTTGACAGTGACTAAGCAGAAGCAAATGGCAGCGCTTTCCTTTGCAGTGTGGATTTCTGTTAACAGTGAAACTGAGACTCCGGATAAACCAATAACGTTGCTGTCTTTGGCAGTGAACTTATTATTTGCAGTGAAACTGACTTAGTAAAGATGACAGAGCTGGCTCTTTGAGTGGGCTTCACTAATCAACGTGAAACTGAGACTTAGAGCGAACATATCTGGCTCTTACTGTTTGACCTATTAACTGTGAAACTGAGACTTAAAGAAAAACTGACAGTACAACCGGCTTTAGTAGGGTTTCTTACAAAAATATAATAAAACTCAGAATGAGTATATGGATCACTGATGGATAAGACTTTTGAATAGGCTGTTTTCAACATACTAAAAATAAGGATATACATTTGACCATTATTCAAACATGTATGTAGTGCTACATGTAATTATGCAAAAAAAAAAAAAAAAGTTAAGAGATTTGAGTGTTTTAAAGTTGAACTAAAAGGACAGCCTTGCAAAAACGTCATTTATTAATTTATATTTCTTAAACAAGTGTCAGGAATTAAATGAACAGTATAAGAAGGACAGGCTTATAGATTTGCAGTTAAAACTTATTATTCACAGTTTTAGGGTGGACTCCCCACATGATACTGAAAAAGGAGCTAGTACATTACAGTAGATAAAAAATAGGTTTGTTTGCAAATATGAGAAAGACTAAAAACCTTCCAAGAGTTTCACTGGGTTCCTCAGATGTGTCTGGTTGATAAGAAACTTTGTCCTTGAGGTGGTTTCAAAATTAAAGTCCCAAAACTGTGTTTTCTTGATGGCCACCCAAGATGATATTTCATAAAATCAACATATTCAGACAATATTCATTTGTATATTATGATGAAAATGTAAGTGCAAATGCTTCATTGTTTTGTCGATTAATGCAAAACATGTTAGAAATTATGCAAAATAAGGCAATGGATCTATTTAAACTGATTTAAAGTGTTTTTAAACTGAGACTCGCTGTAAAAGTGAGAACTGGCTCTTGAAGTCTGACTTTGTATTTACAATAAAACTCAGATTTAACAGTTTCAACAGCCTGCAGTGTGGGTGTATATAATTAAATATCTAGTTTTATGTCCTGTTAACACCTTATACTCAAGGAAACCAAACCCGAACTGATTATGGTGGTCTGATACTCAAAGAGTCTGTTGTCTTTAGAGTGTGTTACAGTGGAGTTTTACAGGTTTAGAAGACGTTGGTTGTTTGTACTGATGTGATTGTGCGTGTGTTTTAAAGTCAGTCAAATCACCTGGTAAGGCACGATGCTCTCGTGGGCCGTCCCCCATCGTCTCGCCTCCTTCCCCGCGTTCAGATAGTTAGCAGCAATGTGGCTGAGACACGACACCTAACAGAGAGAGAGGGAGAAGGTTGTTAAATCAGAGATGTCATCAGTCTTGTTTGCTGGAGGAGGTCGATGCCTTAACAAAACAGCGGCTCATTTTCACTCCTTCACTGAATTTACAATCTGCTGAAAACCTGCAGATGGGTTTCCTCAGCTTCTGGTGGGCTCAGCCTTGAGTCCTTTTTGTTTTTATTAGAGCTTTCCTTTCACCGGCCGTTAGAGACACCTCATTCTGCTCGGTTTAAACCCGAAACCTTAAGCACGCAGCGTCTGCTCGATACCTATGGTGTGTGTTCAGTGAAAGGAGGTGTTGAGAAGATAAAGAAGCAAGCGGGGCCTCCCTGAAATAACATGATCGGACCATAATTTCAGCAGCTTCTCTCTTGTGTTTCACACCTCTGAGGAGCTGCTGTTGGCTGGAGCTGCAACTGAACCTCAGGTTCTTGCGTTAAGAGGGAAAAGCTAGATGAGGCCCTGAAGGCGAGAAAGGCAAAGTATTGTGAGCTGTTGACCTAACTTCCCAGATGACAGATTTTCCTGGGATTACGGTGCATTTGTTTTAATGGTCATTGAATAGAACAACGTCTTCATGGATGAGTCCGATTTTGTTGAGTAGAACTTTCCCAGCATCGCCGCTCTGAAACTGTTCCCCATCTTCAAACGTCGGTATTTTCTGCATGACTGAGCCATTTCCTCAAACAACCACAACAATTTCAGACGTCTCAGCCTGAACTTAAGACTTATGGCTGCCGAGCCTTTGGTGTGGAGCTTCTCCTGATGTTTACAGCTGTTTCAGGACCTGCAGGCGGCGTGCAGAGAGTCGGCCTTGCTCTCTGATTGGTTTGTAATGATTAAATTTCCCCCGACAACCAAACCAAAGTCGGCCTAAACCCGCTCCACATGGATCCACATCCACCGCGGCTGTGTGCTCTCATTGTTCAGCTCCGGTCCAACCGCTCTGTGGTCGACGTGCCTGTGGTCGCAGCACTCCGTACAGGAATGCACCATGGGATATGAGGAGGGGGGGAGAGGTGGATTGTGGGTATTTTATGTGTAGCAGCAGTGGGAGTTAACCACAGGGAGCGAGACCTCACAGCCTTGAAACCAATTAGAGCCTGATTTCACTTTTTACTGATACACTCAACTTATATACATCTGTTAATATCTCATATTTATATCTATATGTCATCTGTATGGATTTTTTAGCTATCATATTCATTTATGCATTCATTTCTATCTCTTTATCTCTATTCATCTTTCATCACTTTCTCTTTCATAACATACATTCTCTGTCTACTCATCATTATCTATAAATATCTTTATTTAGAGCTCTATCTTTCAATATTTTCATGTATATATGTAGACAAAAAATTAACAGTTGACAGCCAAGATGTGAGAGCAACCAGAGGAGCTACTGAATCCAAACTATCTGTGACAGCAAAAGATAGAGCAACATCCTGTCCTGCAATCCAGGCACCAGCGGCAGAGCCAGTTAGAGCAACTCTGAGTTGCTGAAATCACATCATATCGGAGACAGTGTTCAAAGTTGAGCCATGTGAGAAGGAGCGAGAGAGACAGTAAATGAGGGGAGAGAGAAAGGGGAAGACATGCTCCAAATCAGTGATTCCCTAACATGTGGGCCGCTAAAGCATTTCCAAAATGGTAGGATTTTTGTGGGTGTGGTGTAATTTTAAAAACTCGGTTACGTTTAAAAGGATACTTAAAATTGGGTTGGAGGTGGGCCAGGACAATTTTTGAGAATTAGAAGTGGGCCCTGAGTTGGAAAAGGTTAGGAACCACTGCTCCAAATCATACAAGAAATCGATCCTACAGCCAGTATGATGGTGAACGTAGCCTCTGCACCCACTGAACTAAACCATCGCCCCCTTCTATGTATGTTTGTTTTAATTCATTCAGGTACACTCTCGTCATAGATTTGAACCATTTATTGCCAAATGGAATACAGTTATAGTTGGCGTTACAGCTCTGGTTTCAGAGTACTCCCTGGGTTAGCCAAGCAGCCTGCTTGAGCTTTCCAGGGAGTGCAAAGCAGATCCCCCCCCCCTGGGGAACAAGACACATACTTCATACATGAATATTATACATGAATATTATACAGGCATACAGACTTAACAGGAGGAGGCTGGGGTGGAGGAGGTAACTTTGAGACGCAGCAGTGTGGTGCATACCAGTAGCAGGAATAGTTGTGAGTGTAGACATGTTTAAATACACCGCCTTGTTGGTCAACAGCGAGCTGTGATTGGTTAATTGGAGAGGTGTGACTCGAATGTCAGCCTGTCAGCTGGTTTCAGCTGGGCGTATGACTTCCGTGTCCTGCATGAACTAACGCGAGCTTCATAAAGTCGTCATCTGAAATAAGTCTTATCTGGATATCAGCGTATCGGTCCAATACAAATTCAAAAAGCTAGATTTGGTATTGGCAACAATGAGAGGATCCATTGATCTACAGTGACCACATTTACGTGCATGAAGCGGTCCGGCTAAGGTCATAGGTCGATCATAAAGTAATAGTGGGAGATCTCTCAAAAGTGAGACAATAATTGGATAGTGCCTGTGTTTCTGAATTATCTGTGTGCACTTTATCTGTAAATCAAATTGCACATCATAAACTATTGTTTAATATTAACTTATTGTTGTAAACTATCTCCTTATCATGTTCAATAAATCTTTAAAAAAGCTGAAGACTTCCAGCCACAGGGGAGAAAAGTTAGGAAATTATAAAACACATCTTTAAAAGTATCACTGTCACACAAATAGCATCATCTGAAAGTATAAATCAAACACACCCTGGGGGGCTTGACTCCATGTTCAGCTTGGATTTGTTTAAACGGCTCGGATTTCTAAAGATAAAAGCCGTCTTATTCAAAGACCCACTTGGGACACACACACACAAACACACACACACGCACACACACTGCAGTTACCTGTGAGGACAGCAGGTTGCAGTCGATGTGAACCCCTTCCCCAGTCTCATGTCGCTGCAGCAAAGCAGCCATGATGGCACCATGTGCGTACAAACCTGTGGCCAAATCCGTCATGGCCACACCTGGACGCACTGGATCCCCATCCTGTAGGGCAGAGCAATGCATTATGGGAGGCTGGGATGGGTTGGATGGAGAGAAGTGCAGGGAAGGATTCCTAACTTAAATTTGTTGTGGGAATCATTTCAAACAAAACCATATAACGGCCGTCAATTGGGTGTTTTGATGTTGTGAAATCAAGCGTGAGAAGCTCTCTGTAGTCTGTTTTGACGCAGAGGAATATTTATGTAACTCAGGTCCAAGGTAAGAGTGTTCAAAAGTTCTCTGATTCATGCTGAACTTTAGAAGAACTGGACCCTGAGGATTTATAGCAATTTGGACGGATGAGCGGTTAACGTGAGGTCAACAAACACACGGATCTGTCTTCTCTGACGACTTACAAACACAACAAAAATAAAAGTCTGACCTCTGGACCGGTGATGTGCATCATCCCCGACACTGCAGAGGCGATGGAGTCATAGCCTGGACTCTGAGCCTGAGGACCGGTCTGCCCATAACCTGAACACACACACACACACACAGAAACACACAGAACAGTGGTTTCTCTCTGACCCGAGAAGAAAAACAGCAGGGATCAAACCTTTGTCTTCCTCCAGCTGTGTTGAGTCTGTCGGTCACAGATAGATTTCTTAAAGAGCCCAAACATTTCACTTCAACGTAAAATGAATCAATCTTTGAGTTTAAATAATAACCAGCTGCTGACAGGATAAGCACACGCACACACATGTTCTAGTGCTCCCTGTCCTTTCATGCATGTAAAAAAAAAAAATCATGTGTGAAAACGATGTCTCATGCTCCCTGAACCACTCTTCCACAATTTGAGCCCAATGAATCCTGGCATTGTCATCTTGTAATATAGATAACCTGATCGTTCAGTATATTCAGGTAGTCAGCTTACCTCGTTCTTTGGGAACATATTGTTGCTGAACCTGAGCAACTGCAGCAACCCCAGATTGCACTGCCCCCACAGGCTCGTACAGTAGGCACTAGGCATGATGGATGCATCACTTCACCTGTCTCTCTTCTCACCCTGATGCGCCCATCACTCTGGAACAGGGTAAATCTGGACTCATCAGACCACATGACCTTCTTCCATTCCTCCAGAGTCCAATCTTTATGCTCCCTAACAAACTGAAGCCTTTTTTTCCGGTTAACCTTACCGATTAGTGGTTTTCTTAAAGCTATTTGCCAATCATGATCATACTGGATTTTTTTTTCTGACCACATTTCTGTGTGGAGGATTTTTCAACAATGCATTGGACAGTTCTAAATCCAATTTTGGTAGTTTCTGCAATTTCTCTGCTTGATGCCAATGATTCAACCCTTCTTAAACAGACTAACAACTTTTCCAAGACCACAGGCTGTGTCTTTCTCCATGGTTGTTTAAGAAATGAGAAGTTACTCATTGCATCAGCTGAGAATTAAATAACTTGTTGCCAGCAGAAAGATAATCGACCACACAGTAATTATCCAACAGGAGGTGGTGAGTTTACTTTTTAGCCAGGCAGTGTATTAAAACCCAAGGCAGGTTGTGCACACCGTCTAACTAAGTGATATGACGCACAGAACAGATTGTCTTTGCTGTGGAGTACAGTGACATCTTGTGGCTCAGCACAAGAACTGCACATGGGGAAGACATGACCAAAAAGCACATTGCAAAGAGCGGTGTTACAACCAGGAAACTGGAAAACTCCGTTTTCTACTTTTAAATGTGCCTAATTTGATCTTTATTTATTTTTTTATTTAATGGATGGATGTCATACCTGAGATGGAGCAGTAGATGAGCTTTGGGTTCACTCTGCTCAGCTGCTCGTAGCCAAAACCCATCTCCTCGAGCTTCCCTGGAAGGTAGTTCTCTACCAACACATCACACACTCCTGCCAGCTGAAAAAAACACACACAAATACACAAAACATATACTTAAAGAAACTGCAGAGTTACATGTATTATCCCAGAAGCTTGCTCAGCTCTCCCTGTCTTGACTTTTAACGAATGAAAATAAAAGATATGGGAGGTAAATTATGATGCTCCTCAGGTGGCTCAACACTGTTATCTAAAAAGAATTCATGACCATATACTGACAAATCCTGTTGGATTTGATGGTTGGAGTGACTCGTACCTCCTGGATGATGCTCGCTCCTTTAGGATGCTTCAGGTCCACAGCAATGCTCTGAAAACAGACGAACATCAAGGCCTGAATTCATACTCTTCTGTGAGTGATGCTACTTTCTGACACACATTTACCTTTTTGTTTCTGTTGACGCTGAGGAAATAGATGCTCTCCGCTCCAACAAAGGGAGGCCCCCAGGCTCTGGTATCATCACCTGTGCCTGTTTCACAAAAGAAGCTCCCATAATCCATTAATCTAAAAGGATTACAAACAGAAGAAGAGGTTCAAAGACACTCACCTGGTTTCTCCACTTTGATGACTTCGGCACCAAGATCCCCCAGGATCATGGTGGAAAAAGGACCGGCCAGAACTCTGTGAGCACATTCACTTTAATTCAATACTAACAAAAAAAGAACATAACTGCATCACTCGGGGGGACTCTACCTTGTCAGGTCCAACACTCTGACGCCCTCCAGTGGTCGAAGTTTGTCTCCTATGGACATAACGAATAATAAGTTTTAGTATTTGTACATTTTCTCTAAATCAAAATATAATGAGATACATCAGTGGGAAATGTAATAAATAAATACATTTAAAATATCTAATTGCAATTATTTTTCCCTTTATTGCTTTTTATTATGTGATTATTTCTAGGTTCCCCCTCCTCTATATTGTTTGACATGGATTGCAATATTTAGGGGGACATTTTCTTTAAGCATTCTCATTTTGAATACGAAATATGAGGGTGAAAAGTATGATTTTTGCCGAGATAAAAAAAAAAATCTGCTTACATGTACAGGTATTGCTCAAGACATTAATATAACATTAATAAGTTCAAAGTTTTTGAAACACAATAAATCATTTCAAGCCTTTCTTTCTTTCAATGTTGATGATTATGGGTTACAACTAACGAAATCCCAAAATTCAGTGTCTCAGAAAATTAGAATATTACATGAGATCAATAATAAAGGATTTTCAAACAAAAATACCAGAAAAGTTTTGCAATTTTCTGACCATTTTCCAAGTTTTCACCCGATTTCAGCCCATTTACATCCAATTTTGCTGACCATTTTTGCCACCTTAAACTTATTTTTATGAATACTTCTTGCCATTTTTTCTGCTTTCCACTACTTAGTGCATAGTTTGTTTTAAACAGTTTGGCTCATTGTTTGAATAGGGTTGAATAACACAGGTGCAGAGCATTAAACATCAAATGAAAAAAAAGATTATGTGACATACCACAGGTAAAAAAAATAAATATTGCACTGTCACATTTGTCAATTATAAGCCGGCATTGTATCAATGATTGACTATAAACCGCTTACTTCAGCTAAATTGTCACTTCTGAGGAAGAAAACATATTTATTTGGTAAGCACTTAGTGTATTAATAAGGTTTTAATGCCTGTTTGTGTTACAAAAGTCACTTTTTTATCACCTCAGGGAATTGTATTAACGTTTATGGCAGTAATTAAGGATTCAGGTGCTGCACGGATAATCAGGGGGAAAAAAGATTCAACACATTGATTAAAAGGTTCCTTTTGTTCTTGGAAAAGTTCCTGAGTTTTATTTATTCTTCAACACTATTCTGATGTTATAGAGGATGTTGTTATACATTATAAATGGAAAAAAATCTATCAATTTTGAGCAATTACGTGAAAAACTTTCATTTAAGTACTACAGCTTAACGGCAACCACGTCAACCGCTTGTGTACTTGAACGTCCGAGCAGCACCTGAATGCATCGTAATCTCACGTTAAACGGTAAACTGACGGTTGGGTTAATGTTAGCCGCTTAGCTCTGGTTTCTGTGCGGTACCTGAGTGTGACAGCCACCGTCTGCTCCCCGAACATTTTACCGGATTATTCCTCTGTGAATATGAGGTAATTCTGAGCGGACAGAGAGTAGAAAAACTACTTCTCACGACTCTGACAGAAGCAGACATCTTTACACCTTTTAGCATCAAGTTAACCGCCACATCTACACGACTTCCGAGAGGCGCTTTCAAAATAAAAGGAAGATTGAACGTAGGAAGTCATTTAAATCCCCCTTTTTTTGCCTAAAAATGTTTTAGAAGCCCATTTCAGCTGGATAAAAAAACATTAATAATAAATAAATGGGAAAACTTGCTTTCTTTCCAATATTAAAGGGACTGTGAGGACTTTCTAAGTCAGGGATGTAAAAAGTCAGGCCTGGTCTATTTTCATGCAGCCCCGTCTTACAATTTATCTATTAATCAAAATCATGTTCTGATTTTATACATTTACAGTTTCAACAGGTGCTCAAAGAGAACCTAAATATATCGATAATGTCTCAGTAAGATTTTGACTGTACATAGGCTACTTTTACAAAGCTAAAGCTCGGTGCAGTCCGAAAAAAACTCAGCAACACTTACAGCTGATTTGTTGAATTGCATTTGGTACAATCCCCAATTTAAATGAGATTATCAGCACTAAAATAGGTAAGTTCTAAATGCTATTTCTCAGGTTGAACTAGACCCAATGGATTTAAGCTACGCCAAAGTCTCAATGACAACACCACGCCAGCTGACGGAGTTTAGCGTTGAGGAGAGAACTGTGTTTTTTCTCTGTGATTTCTGTGATTGATTTAGCAGTAATAGTGGAAACAGGAGTGGGACTGACTGACAAAAAAAGGGCAGAAGAGCAGAGGAAAGCTAAACAGGAGAGCAATAGAGCATGAGCTAGAGGTTAAATCTCAGGTTAAGCCGCTTGTCAAATTGTTTATTCCAACCCACATGCAGCAGTTATATTGCTCTGATCTGTTAAAACCTGAGTTAATCAATAAAATGAATGATTTTTAAATTTTTTCAACTATATTATCTCAAAATCTTGACATTTTCTCTCAAAACTTTGAAGTGATATCTCATAAGTTCCCCTCCTTATCTCAAAATTGTGACTTAACATGGGCAAAAAACAATCTCAACAAAGCTTCATTTAATTTTTTATAACTGGCAGAATTTGGCTTCTTGGTGTCTTCTTTACTTTATATGTTGACATTGAGTTTAGCACTGAAGGATTTTTAAAGTGATCTAAGTTATTTCATTACTTACACCAGAAAACAATGAGACCTCTTGAGTAAAGTGAAAACAGGGTCTAAAGTAAACAGCAGAAATATGTGTAAAATGATTTGACAGTATTTATTGTTTATTTTCATATACAAAAAGATACAATTGTAATAACCCTTCTTTTTCTACAGTGATTTCATTTTATTTTCTCAGTAACGACTTGCTGTGTGTGTGTATGTGTGTGTGTGTGCGTGTGTGTGTATGTGTAAGTGTGTGTGAGTGTGTGTGTGTGTGTTAGGACTGGAACTACATTCATTCAGACAGTAATGATCCTGGCACTGGGTGGAGAGGAAGATAAGAGATAGAAAGAGACACAGAACACACACACATACACACAACTAGCATTTTTTTTCTCTACAAACCACCAAACTTTAAGAAAAAAAAAAAAAAACTAGTAAGGGTTTTATCTGGACAGCAAATTAAACATCTATGTTACAGTGATCATTGCTTTTTCAAAATGAAAATAAAAAAATAAAAGTACCCACTGGAACCTTTGAACAGCATCACGACAGGATGGACAGCACCTGGGGCAAAGGGGTCTTATTTTCTTAAATGTCACCACTTCCTGCCTGCTTTACGTACATATAGAGTATTTATATATCTGAAAAGGCTGAATGAAAAAACAGCTCCGCCCACATTTTTACAGACCATCAACACTCCTCTTTTTTTTTTTTTGTCAGAGCACATTTTTCCAATCAGTCAACTCTGAGCATTAACAGTGAAATATAAGGTACAAGATTTACATTTCACACCATAATTATCAACGTCATCGTCAGCAAAGGATGGAGTTCTGTAAAGATGGCCGCCTCAGTTTCACTTGTTAATAGGAACTTATTGGTGTTTAAAGCTCCTGTGGGTTTTTTTTTTTAATCCAGTTGTCAAACAGACTGACAGTTATACCAATATGTCTTGACTTACTAAAGCGAAACAGACCAAAAAAATGTAAAAAAAAAAAAAAGCAAATACTTCTATTTCTTTATCTTTTCATTATAAACCTCTAACAGGTGGGTAGGCGTAAGACCAAGTGATGGTCTGGTCTGTTTTAGAGAGCAAGATGAGATTTTCTGTCAGGAAACTTAAATTACACTTTTACAGAGCTTAACAAAGACAATACCACTTTGCCTAAAGGGGGCGCCAGAATCAACACAACCCAAAAAATCAATCCCGAAAACTTAGCAAATGTTTACGTCTTATTTCAGGTAAAAACGTCTTTCTGGACCGAATATGAGCTCCATTTACCAGACCAGTCCTGAAAAATGTCTTGTTTCAGGTTATTTATTGACAAAAATGAGGTTTAAATTGCTTGTAATGAAGAAAAAAAAATCTGCCAATGGGGAAAAAAAAATTTTCTTGTATGAAGACGTTACTCTAATTTCAAGAAACGTGACAACCAAGGTTTTTTACCCTATTGGCAGATTTGTTTTTCCTTATCACAAGCAATTTAGGCATTATTTTTTCTCTTTGAATAACTTGAAACAAGACATTTTTCTGGACTTGTCAGTTGAATGTTGCTCATACCAAGACTTGAAGGCAATTTTTACTAAAAGAATGAGACGTAAAAACTGGATAAGGTTTCAGTTTTTGCTGTGATCTCTCTTTTGTGTGTTTTAACTTTTGAGTATAATCACAATAACCTTGAAAGAAAAGATCAGGATCATCCTATTATCAGCTAGAAGGCTAGATTTAGGTTGTGTTACAGGAATTTCCAAAAATGGAATTTAAAGTGGTTGGTGTAAAAAAAAAACAAAAAAAAAAACAATATTGATAACTTCAGTATTTTCGTAATTCTATCTTGAATTATGAAATGATCTGATAACAGAAGATACGTTTGGAACATACACCAACCTACAATCTTTAAGTCTGTTGGATTATGGCGCCCCCTATGGATAAAGTAGGTATTGCATTTAAGTGCTCTGGCTCCCATGTTTTTGTGACTTTTACAGCTGTCTGTTTTAGTTTGTTTCAATCCACTTTTACTGAAACTTTTTGTCCGACTGAATTTAAACCTTCAACACTGAGCACCTGGTACAGGAGGCGTCCATCTTTACACACCTGACTGCTTCCGTAGTATCAGGCAGACACAGTTGTCATGAAACCTTTAATACCCCATAATATATATATATATTTTTTTGACAGGTTTCTGTTGAGCTGTCTCTGTCTTTAACTACAACAACAAAGTTTTCTTCATGTTCAGGCACTTGTTTGGCCTCTAAAATGGAAGCATCACTCTCAGTCAGTTTTTTAATGATCTCATCAATCAGGAAGCTTAACGTTGATGTGGATTCGTCCAGTTTTGTACTTTGATAGGATAAAAAACCTTAACCATCGCAGAAAAACACTCAAACAGCATTTGAGCTTCCATACGTGCTAACTTGTACAAGTACCATAGTTAACGCTGAGTGAAAAATGACCTGGTNAACCCGCTCCACATGGATCCACATCCACCGCGGCTGTGTGCTCTCATTGTTCAGCTCCGGTCCAACCGCTCTGTGGTCGACGTGCCTGTGGTCGCAGCACTCCGTACAGGAATGCACCATGGGATATGAGGAGGGGGGGAGAGGTGGATTGTGGGTATTTTATGTGTAGCAGCAGTGGGAGTTAACCACAGGGAGCGAGACCTCACAGCCTTGAAACCAATTAGAGCCTGATTTCACTTTTTACTGATACACTCAACTTATATACATCTGTTAATATCTCATATTTATATCTACATGTCATCTGTATGGATTTTTTAGCTATCATATTCATTTATGCATTCATTCCTATCTCTTTATCTCTATTCATCTTTCATCACTTTCTCTTTCATAACATACACTCTCTGTCTACTCATCATTATCTATAAATATCTTTATTTAGAGCTCTATCTTTCAATATTTTCATGTATATATGTAGACAAAAAATTAACAGTTGACAGCCAAGATGTGAGAGCAATCAGAGGAGCTACTGAATCTAAATTATCTGTGACAGCAAAAGATAGAGCAACATCCTGTCCTGCAATCCAGGCACCAGCAGCAGAGCTAGTTAGAGCAACTCTGAGTTGCTGAAATCACATCATATCGGAGACAGTGTTCAAAGTTGAGCCATGTGAGAAGGAGCAAGAGAGACAGAAAATGAGGGGAGAGAGAAAGGGGAAGACATGCTCCAAATCAGTGATTCCCTAACATGTGGGCCGCTAAAGCATTTCCAAAATGGTAGGATTTTTGTGGGTGTGGTGTAATTTTAAAAACTCGGTTACGCTTAAAAGGATACTTAAAATTGGGTTGGAGGTGGGCCAGGACAATTTTTGAGACTTAGAAGTGGACCCTGAGTTGGAAAAGGTTAGGAACCACTGCTCCAAATCATACTAGAAATCGATCCTACGGCCAGTATGATGGTGAACGTAGCCTCTTCACCCACTGAGCTACACCATCGCCCCCTTCTATGTATGTTTGCTTTAATTCATTCAGGTACACTCTCGTCATAGATTTGAACCATTTATTGCCAAATGGAATACAGTTATAGTTGGCGTTACAGCTCTGGTTTCAGAGTACTCCCTGGGTTAGCCAAGCAGCCTGCTTGAGCTTTCCAGGGAGTGCAAAGCAGACCCCCCCCCCCGGGGAACAAGACACATACTTTATACATGAATATTATACATGCATACAGACTTAACAGGAGGAGGCTGGGGTGGAGGAGGTAACTTTGAGACGCAGCAGTGTGGTGCATACCAGTAGCAGGAATAGTTGTGAGTGTAGAAATGTTTAAATACACAGCCTTGTTGGTCAACAGCGAGCTGTGATTAGTTAATTGGAGAGGTGTGACTCGAACGTCAGCCTGTGAGCTGGTTTCGGCTGGGCGTATGACTTCCGTGTCCTGCATGAACTAACGCGAGCTTCATAAAGTCGTCATCTGAAATAAGTCTTATCTGGATATCAGCGTATCGGTCCAATACAAATTCAAAAAGCTAGATTTGGTATTGGCAACAATGAGAGGATCCATTGATCTACAGTGACCACATTTACGTGCATGAAGCGGGCTAAGGTCGTAGGTCGATCATAAAGTAATAGTGGGAGATCTCTCAAAAGTGAGACAATAATTGGATAGTGCCTGTGTTTCTGAATTATCTGTGTGCACTTTATCTGTAAATCAATTTGTTGTAAACTGTCTCCTTATCATGTTGGATTTTTATGACATACTGTCACTCTCTTGGCCAGGTCACCCTTGTAAAAGAGATCCTGATCTCAATGGGTTATTTACCTCATGGAAAAAGGTTGAAGAAAAACAATAAATCTTTAAAAAAGCTGAAGACTTCCAGCCACAGGGGAGAAAAGTTAGGAAATTATAAAACACATCTTTAAAAGTATCACTGTCACACAAATAGCATCATCTGAAAGTATAAATCAAACACACCCTGGGGGGCTTGACTCCATGTTCAGCTTGGATTTGTTTAAACTGCTCGGATTTCTAAAGATAAAAGCCATCTTATTTAAAGACCCACTTGGGACACACACACACACAAACACACACACACACTGCAGTTACCTGTGAGGACAGCAGGTTGCAGTCGATGTGAACCCCTTCCCCGGTCTTATGTCGCTGCAGCAAAGCAGCCATGATGGCACCATGTGCGTACAAACCTGTGGCCAAATCCGTCATGGCCACACCTGGACGCACTGGATCCCCATCCTGTAGGGCACAGCAATGCATTATGGGAGGCTGGGAAGGGTTGGATGGAGAGAAGTGCAGGGAAGGATTCCTAACTTAAATTTGTTGTGGGAATCATTTCAAACAAAACCATATAAAGGCCGTCAATAGTGTGTTTTGATGTTGTGAAATCAAGCGTGAGAAGCTCTCTGTAGTCTGTTTTGACGCAGAGGAATATTTATGTAACTCAGGTCCAAGGTAAGAGTGTTCAAAAGTTCTCTGATTCATGCTGAACTTTAGAAGAACTGGACCCTGAGGATTTATAGCAATTTGGACGGATGAGCGGTTAACGTGAGGTCAACAAACACACGGATCTGTCTTCTCTGACGACTTACAAACACAACAAAAATAAAAGTCTGACCTCTGGACCAGTGATGTGCATCATCCCCGACACTGCAGAGGCGATGGAGTCATAGCCTGGACTCTGAGCCTGAGGACCGGTCTGCCCATAACCTGAACACACACACACACACAGAAACACACAGAACAGTGGTTTCTCTCTGACCCGAGAAGAAAAACAGCAGGGATCAAACCTTTGTCTTCCTCCAGCTGTGTTGAGTCTGTCGGTCACAGATAGATTTCTTAAAGAGCCCAAACATTTCACTTCAACATAAAATGAATGAATCTTTGAGTTTAAATAATAACCAGCTGCTGACAGGATAAGCACACGCACACACGTGTTCTAGGGCTCCCTGTCCTTTCATGCATGTAAAAAAAAAAAATCATGTGTGAAAACGATGTCTCATGCTCCCTGAACCACTCTTCCACAATTTGAGCCCAATGAATCCTGGCATTGTCATCTTGTAATATAGATAACCTGATCGTTCAGTATATTCAGGTAGTCAGCTGACCTCGTTCTTTGGGAACATATTGTTGCTGAACCTGAGCAACTGCAGCAACCCCAGATTGCACTGCCCCCACAGGCTCGTAGGCACTAGGCCTGATGGATGCATCACTTCACCTGCTTCTCTTCTTACCCTGATGCGCCCATCACTCTGGAACAGGGTAAATCTGGACTCATCACACCACATGACCTTCTTCCATTCCTCCAGAGTCCAATCTTTATGCTCCCTAACAAACTGAAGCCTTTTTTTCCGGTTAACCTTACCAATTAGTGGTTTTCTTAAAGCTATTTGCCAATCATGATCATACTGGATTTTTTTTTCTGACCACATTTCTGTGTGGAGGATTTTTCAACAATGCATTGGACAGTTCTAAATCCAATTTTGGTAGTTTCTGCCATTTCTCTGCTTGATGCCAATGATTCAACCCTTCTTAAACAGACTAACAACTTTTCCACGACCACAGGATGTGTCTTTCTCCATGGTTGTTTAAGAAATGAGAAGCTACTCATTGCATCAGCTGGGAATTAAATAACTTGTTGCCAGCAGAAAGATAATCGACCACACAGTAATTATCCAACAGGAGGTGGTGAGTTTACTTTTTAGCCAGGCAGTGTATTAAAACCCAAGGCAGGTTGTGCACACCGTCTAACTAAGTGATATGATGCACAGAACAGTTTGTCTTTGCTGTGGAGTACAGTGACATCTTGTGGCTCAGCACAAGAACTGCACATGGGGAAGACATGACCAAAAAGCACATTGCAAAGAGCGGTGTTACAACCAGGAAACTGGAAAACTCCGTTTTCTACTTTTAAATGTGTCTAATTTGATCTTTATTTATTTTTTTATTTTATGGATGGATGTCATACCTGAGATGGAGCAGTAGATGAGCTTTGGGTTCACTCTGCTCAGCTGCTCGTAGCCAAAACCCATCTCCTCGAGCTTCCCTGGAAGGTAGTTCTCTACCAACACATCACACACTCCTGCCAGCTGAAAAAAACACACACAAATACACAAAACATATACTTAAAGAAACTGCAGAGTTACATGTATTATCCCAGAAGCTTGCTCTGCACTCCCTGCATTGACTTTTAATGAATGAAAATAAAAGATAGACGAGGTAAATTATGATGCTCCTCAGGTGGCTCAACACTGTTATCTAAAAGGAATTCATGACCATATACTGACAAATCCTGATGGATTTGATGGTTGGAGTGACTCGTACCTCCTGGATGATGCTCGCTCCTTTAGGATGCTTCAGGTCCACAGCAATGCTCTGAAAACAGACGAACATCAAGGCCTGAATTCATACTCATCTGTGAGTGATGCTACTTTCTGGCACACATTTACCTTTTTGTTTCTGTTGACGCTGAGGAAATAGACGCTCTCCGCTCCAACGAAGGGAGGCCCCCAGGCTCTCGTATCATCACCTGTGCCTGTTTCACAAAAGAAGCTCCCATAATCCTTCAATCTAAAAGGATTACAAACAGAAGAAGAGGTTCAAAGACACTCACCTGGTTTCTCCACTTTGATGACTTCGGCACCAAGATCCCCCAGGATCATGGTGGAAAAAGGACCGGCCAGAACTCTGTGAACACATTCACTTTAATTTAATACTAACAAAAAAAGAACATAACTGCATCACTCGGGGGGGACTCTACCTTGTCAGGTCCAACACTCTGACGCCCTCCAGTGGTCGAAGTTTGTCTCCTATGGACATAACGAATAATAAGTTTTAGTATTTGTACATTTTCTTTAAATCAAAATAGGATGAGATACATCAATGGGAAATGTAATAAATAAATACAATTAAAATATCTAATTGCAATTATTTTTCCCTTTATTGCTTTTTATTATGTGATTATTTCTAGGTTCCCCCTCCTCTATGTTGAAGACATGGATTGCAATATTTAGGGGGACATTTTCTTTAAGCATTCTCATTTTTAATATGAAATATGAGGGAGAAAAGTATGATTTTTGCCGAGATAAAAAAAAATCTGCTTACATGTACAGGTTTGCTCAAGACATTAGTTTAACATTAATAAGTTCAAAGTTTTTGAAACACAATGAATCATTTCAAGCCTTTCTTTCTTTTAATGTTGATGATTATGGGTTACAACTAACGAAATCCCAAAATTCAGTGTCTCAGAAAATTAGAATATTACATGAGATCAATAATAAAGGATATTTCAAACAAAAATACCAGACCACTGAAAATTTTTGCAATTTTCTGACCATTTTCCAAGTTTTCACCCAATTTCAGCCCATGTACATCCAATTTTGCCACCTTAAACTTATTTTTATGAATACTTCTTGCCATTTTTTCTGCTTTCCACTACTTAGTGCATGCTTGTTTTACAGTTTGGCTCATTGTTTGAATAGAGTTGAGTAACACAGGTGCAGAGCATTAAACATCTAATGAAAAAAAGATTATGTGACATACCACAGGTAAAAAAAAAAATATTGCACTGTCACATTTGTCAAGTATGAGCCAGCATTGTATCAATGATTGACTATAAACCGCTTACTTCAGCTAAATTGTCACTTCTGAGGAAGAAAATATATTTATAATAATAAGAATAATGCATTTTATTTCAAGGCGCCTTTCACGACACCCAAGGTCGCCTTACAAAGGGTAAAAAACACATAAAAACAAAATAAAGTTAAAAACAGCAACATAAAAGCAATAGAATAAGGGACATTATGGAGCAGTTAAAAACAGTAGGTATTATGAAACAGATATTTATTTGGTTAGCACTTAGTGTATTAATAAGGTTTTAATACCTGTTTGTGTTACAAAAGTCACTTTTTTTATCACCTTAGGGAATTGTATTAACGTTTATGGCAGTAATTAAGGATTCAGGTGCTGCACGGATAATCAGGGGGAAAAAAGATTCAATACATTGATTAAAAGGTTCCTTTTGTTCTTGGAAAAGTTCCTGAGTTTTATTTATTCTTCAACACTATTCTGATGTTATAGAGGATGTTGTTATACATTATAAATGGAAAAAAATCTATCAATTTTGAGCAATTACGTGAAAAACTTTCATTTAAGTACTACAGCTTAACGGCAACCACGTCAACCGCTTGTGTACTTGAACGTCCGAGCAGCACCTGAATGCATCGTAATCTCACGTTAAACGGTAAACTGACGGTTGGGTTAATGTTAGCCGCTTAGCTCTGGTTTCTATGCGGTACCTGAGTGTGACAGCCACCGTCTGCTCCCCGAACATTTTACCGGATAATTCCTCTGTGAATGTGAGGTAATTCTTAGCGGACAGAGAGTAGAAAAACTACTTCTCACGACTCTGACAGAAGCAGACATCTTTACACCTTTTAGCATCAAGTTAACCGCCACATCTACACGACTTCCGAGAGGCGCTTTCAAAATAAAAGGAAGATTGTACGTAGGAAGTCATTTAAATCCCCCTTTTTTGCCTAAAAATGTTTTAGAAGCCCATTTCAGCTGGATAAAAAAACATTAATAATAAATAAATGGGAAAACTTGCTTTGTTTCCGATATTAAAGGGACTGTGAGGACTTTCTAAGTCAGGGATGTAAAAAGTCAGGCCTGGTCTATTTTCATGCAGCCCCTAGCTTTGTCTTACAATTTATCTATTAATCAAAATCATGTTCTGATTTTATACATTTACAGTTTCTATCAGGTGCTCAAAGAGAACCTAAATATATCGATAATGTCTCAGGAAGACTTTGACTGTACATAGGCTACTTTTACAAAGCTAAAGCTCGGTGCAGTCCAAAAAAAACTCAGCAACACTTACAGCTGATTTGTTGAATTGCATTTGGTATAATCCCCAATTTAACCCTTGTATTCTGTTCATTTTTTTGTTACACATTTTTCCAAGGCCCGGACCACCTGGGCAACGTTAAACACCAAACATTACGGAGTGTTAGTTTGTGAAAATACAACTTTATGAGTTGTTTACAAATCAAATAGGGTTAATGTTCGTCATGTTTGTCAAATATACCAAATATAAACGGTAAATGGAAACAATCTAGTGTAAATGTTGAATGGTAACAAAACGGTCAGACAAGGCCTGGGATAAGATTCTGGTCAAAAAATAGACTTTTTGTTTTTAGCTCAAATTGGCTGAAATACACTGCTCAAAAAAATAAAGGGAACACTCAAACAACACCTCCTTGGTCTCAACTAATGAAAAATTGTGGTTGAAAATATTTTTTTCAATATATAGTAGTGCGTTGAGAACAAAATAACACAAAAATGATCAATGTAAATCAAAATTATTACCCCATGGGACTCTGGATTCAGATCCATACTCAANCCTGCTCTCATCTGTGAAGAGCACAGGGCACCAATGGCCAATCTGCCAATATTGGTGTTCTCTGGCAAAGGCCAATCACCCTGTACAGTGTTGGGCTGTAAGAACAGGCCTGTGGACGTGAGTGTGATACACTTGGAGTTACATCATGTTGTTCAAGTTTTCCCTTTATTTTTTTGATCAGTGTATTTGTCCAAGCAAAGTAAATGCCATCCAGTGGCATAAAAATGTATTCTGAACCCTCCAGAGTGGAAAATCCACCATTTTGTTTTTTGAAATTCAGCCAAAAACAAAGGAGCTGGGGTTAGATTTTGGTCAAAAACATTGACTTTTTATATTTGCACACATGCACACACATACAAACACTAACAGCAGGCCCAGAATGGAGGAGGACAGAGTCTAGGTGCACAGAACATCAATTTCCACACTTTTATTGGTCCGGGCCCACTGGACCCGGATGAACATCTTTTATGTAACAGTAATTTGTAGGGGGGGTCTACGGTTGGAGGTCAACAAAAATGTATTGTGATATGTGTTCTTCACAGAAAATGAGCCAAAGCCAGTGAGTCTGAGTTTGATAAATTAATTACGTCTATCATTTTTTTTTTGATAAAAAATGAAAACGGGTCCCACAGACCCGAACACAACACGAGGGTTAAATGAGATTATCAACACTAAAATAGGTAAGTTCTAAATGCTATTTCTCAGGTTGAACTAGACCCGATGGATTTAAGCTACGCCAAAGTCTCAATGACAACACCACGCCAGCTGACGAAGTTTAGCGTTGAGGAGAGATCTGGGTTTTTTCTCTGTGATTTCTGTGATTAATTTAGCAGTAATAGTGGAAACAGGAGTGGGACTGACTGACAAAAAAAGGGCAGAAGAGCAGAGGAAAGCTAAACAGGAGAGCGATAGAGCATGAGCTAGAGGCTAAAACATGAGCTAGAGGTTAAATCTCAGGTTAAGCCGCTTGTCAAATTGTTTATTCCAACCCACATGCAGCAGTTGTATTGCACTGATCTGTTAAAACCTGAGTTAATCAATAAAATGAATGATTTTAAAAAATTTTCAACTTTATTATCTCAAAATCTTGACATTTTCTCTCGAAACTTTGAATTAATATCTCATAAGTCCCCCTCCTTATCTCAAAATTGTGACTTAATATGGGCAAAAAATCTCAACACAGCTAGTTTTTCATTTAATTTTTTATAACTGGCAGAATTTGGCTTCTTGGTGTCTTCTTTACTTTATATGTTGACATTGAGTTTAGCACTGAAGGATTTTTAAAGTGATCTAAGTTATTTCATGACTTACTCTAGAAAACAATGAGACCTCTTGAGTAAAGTGAAAACAGGGTTTAAAGTAAACAGCAGAAATATGTGTAAAATGATTTGACAGTATTTATTGTTTATTTTCATATACAAAAAGATACAATTGTAATAACCCTTCTTTTTCTACAGTGATTTCATTTTATTTTCTCAGTAACGACTTGCTGTGTGTGTGTATGTGTGTGTGTGTGCGTGTGTGTGTATGTGTAAGTGTGTGTGAGTGTGTGTGTGTGTTAGGACTGGAACTACATTCATTCAGACAGTAATGATCCTGGCACTGGGTGGAGAGGAAGATAAGAGATAGAAAGAGACACAGAACACACACACATACACACAACTAGCATTTTTTTCTCTACAAACCACCAAACTTTAAGAAAAAAAAAAAAAAAAAACTAGTAAGGGTTTTATCTGGACAGCAAATTAAACATCTATGTTACAGTGATCATTGCTTTTTCAAAATGAAAATAAAAAAATAAAAGTACCCACTGGAACCTTTGAACAGCATCACGACAGGATGGACAGCACCTGGGGCAAAGGGGTCTTATTTTCTTAAATGTCACCACTTCCTGCCTGCTTTACATACATATAGAGTATTTATATATCTGAAAAGGCTGAATGAAAAAACAGCTCCGCCCACATTTTTACAGACCATCAACACTCCTCTTTTTTTTTTTTTGTCAGAGCACATTTTTCCAATCAGTCAACTCTGAGCATTAACAGTGAAATATAAGGTACAAGATTTACATTTCACACCATAATTAACAACGTCATCGTCAGCAAAGGATGGAGTTCTGTAAAGATGGCCGCCTCAGTTTCACTTGTGAATAGGAGCTTATTGGTGTTTAAAGCTCCTGTGGGTTTTTTTTTTAATCCAGTTGTCAAACAGACTGACAGTTATACCAATATGTCTTGACTTACTAAAGCGAAACAGACCAAAAAAATTTTTAAAAAAAGCAAATACTTCTATTTCTTCATCTTTTCATTATAAACCTCCAACAGGTGGGTAGGCGTAAGACCAAGTGATGGTCTGGTCTGTTTTAGAGAGAGATGAGATTTTCTGCCAGGAAACTTAAATTACACTTTTACAGAGCTTAACAAAGACAATACCACTTTGCCTAAAGGGGGCGCCAGAATCAACACAACCCAAAAAATCAATCCCGAAATCTTAGCAAATGTTTACGTCTTATGTCAGGTAAAAACGTCTTTCTAGACCGAATATGAGCTCCATTTACCAGACTAGTCCTGAAAAATGTCTTGTTTCAGGTTATTTATTGACAAAAATGAGGTCTGAATTGCTTGTAATGAAGAAAAAAAAAAAATCTGCCAATGGGGAAAAAAAAAAAGTTTCTTGTATGAAGACGTTACTCTAATTTCAAGAAACGTGACAACCAAGGTTTTTTACCCTATTGGCAGATTTATTTTTCCTTATCACAAGCAATGTAGGCATTATTTTTTCTCTTTGAATAACTTGAAACAAGACATTTTTCTGGTCTTGTCAGTTGAATGTTGCTCATACCAAGACTTGAAGGCAATTTTTACTAAAAGAATGAGACGTAAACACTGGATAAGGTTTCAGTTTTTGCGGTGATCTCTCTTTCGTGTGTTTTAACTTTTGAGTATAATCACAATAACCTTGAAAGAAAAGATCAGGATCATCCTATTATCAGCTAGAGGGCTAGATTTAGGTCGTGTTACAGGAATTTCCAAAAATGGAATTTAAAGTGGTTGGTTTAGAAAAAAAAACAAAAAAACAAATATTGATAACTTCAACATTTTCGTAATTCTTTCTTGAATTATGAAATTATGTGATAACAGAAGATCCGTTTGGAACATGTGATATTTAATACACCAACCTACAATCTTTAAGTCTGTTGGATTTTGGCGCCCCCTATGGATAAAGTAGGTATTGCATTTAAGTGCTCTGGCTCCCATGTTTTTGTGACTTTTATAGCTGTCTGTTTTAGTTTGTTTCAATCCACTTTTACTGAAACTTTTTGTCCGACTGAATTTAAACCTTCAACACTGAGCACCTGGTACAGGAGGCGGCCATCTTTACACACCTGACTGCTCCTGTAGTATCAGGCAGACACAGTTGTCATGAAACCTTTAATACCCCATAATATATGTTTTTTTGTTTTTTTTTTTGACAGGTTTCTGTTGAGCTGTCTCTGTCTTTAACTACAACAACAAAGTTTTCTTCATGTTCAGGCACTTGTTTGGCCTCTAAAATGGAAGCATCACTCTCAGTCAGTTTTTTAATGATCTCATCAATCAGGAAGCTTAACGTTGATGTGGATTCGTCCAGTTTTGTACTTTGATAGGATAAAAAACCTTAACCATCGCAGAAAAACACTCAAACAGCATTTGAGCTTCCATACGTGCTAACTTGTACAAGTACCATAGTTAACGCTGAGTGAAAAATGACCTGGTTTGAGTGGTTTTACTTTGAAAATACATGACAGAACGAGTGATTTCAGCTTCAGTTTAAACATCAAACATTAAATTTAAAATGATGAGGCGGAGTATCTGCTGTTTTGGCACTTGGGTTGGCTAAAAACAAGCACTTTAGCATTGTTAGCATTCCCCTCACTCAACTGGTTTCTGAGATGCTAAGAATGCTAACAGTAGTTCTGATCTCTAAATGCTGGATGTAGAGGCATTTCCCCTCCAACAGTCAATTTTTTTTGTCTTTTTTTGTCTTTTTTTTTTTTTGAAGATTTTGGTTTTTAACCCATGCACATGAAAATGAGCCGGTGTTTCTCATCCCCAAACCTGACCGGAAATATTGCCAGAGTTTTTTTTCCTGCTGTCGCTGTCGCGTTCCTAGCACACTGTTTCTGCCCGTGTGGCTTAAATGAGGTAATATGTTCCTGAAAACACCTGGAAACACCTGGATCTGAGTGAGTCTGCATCCTGACAGAAAACGGCAGCTCAAGCAACATCTGAGAGAAGTATTTGTGACGTACGGATCACACCTGGTTAAAGGGACGAAACACATCTGGAATACCGTTCGACTTATTTGAGTTCCTCTTATTGGTGTTCTCCAATGAGAGATTGGTTAATCTGATAATTTCTTATATCTGAATCGAGTATTCTAAATGCATTTCAATCCAAATATACTCCAGTGTGATGAAGGTTTTACATTCGCTGGAAGGAAAGGAAGGAAGTGAAGACGGAAGCTCCAGAGATGAAGTCAAATAAAGGCACAACACCGACAACATCTGAAAACTTCAATCACACAAACAGGCAAAAAAAAAGGAAAGAAGAGTGAGAAAGGTGAGAGTAACAAAACGAGGAAAGGAGAAGGGGCGAGGATGGAACTGGAAGACGAGAAAGAGAGCAAGATGGGGAGGCGAAAGTTGACGAATTGGAAGGTTAAGGCTGTAAAAGGCAGCGAGAAAAGGTCAGAAAAGAGGAGGACACGAGTACGGAGGAAGAAAAGGAGGTAGCAGAGCAAAGGAAAGGAGACAATGAGGAAAGGATATGGGAGAAGCATGGCAGAAGTAGTCCAGCTCAGTCCAGGTGCTTTTATGAAATCGGCAGTTCAAATTCAGTCTAAAAAAAACACTTTATTAACTATTTACAACACGGAGGTTTGAGTCTTGCTGTAACCTGGTAGCATTTGTCTTCAATCAGTTTGTAGATTTTATGTAAAAAAAAAAATAAAAAAAATCAATAAAGAGTGAAATAAAAACAGAATAAAAAATATCATGTGACTACAAGTTGCCAAATAAACTAATAACATAGAAACAGAACACGTAGAAAAGTCTTCTGAGGTATTTCTGGTGTATTGAGGTGATCTGTGGTTTATGAGCAGTATTGTTTCTTTTTTTTTTTTCTTACAGCTTTCTTTCTTTTTCCCTCGTCCTTTTTTCTTTTCAAACACCCTACGCTCCTCAAACACTTTCGCCTTGCCTCGCTTCACTGACTTCGTACAAAGACAGAGAGTTGCATGTGTTCAATGCACCGGAAGTCAAATGAACATTGAAAAAAAAAAAAAAAAAAAAAAAAAAAAGGTAAATACAGAAATCTTTGACTTTGAATCATCCTCATCACCCTCATCATCTTCATCGTCACGGTCGGCAGCAGCAGCAGCATCAGAGACATTCACTGTTAACACGTATGGCATCACAGAGGAACAAAAACAACAAACAGACATACAAAAGTTGAAAAAAACAAAAAAAAAATCCACATCACTCCATATTTTCACGTCTTATTGTTCGGAACGGCACAATGTTTGAAAAGGATGAAGTGAGTTTCTGAAGTGGACTCTGAACTGGTTTTGGTCCTGGTTGATAGAAAAATGAAAGAGAGACAATAAGAGAGGTAAATGAGGAGCGGGCTGATGACCTTTAACCCTTTGCTGGCTTTGAATTTGGCATGAAGAATTATTAAGAAACTGCAGCATCTTGAATGAAAAAAATGTCTTCAAAGGAGTAAAAACTGAACAAAAAGTTTGATCGCAAAATTCTGGTTAAGGGCCAGAAACTGCTATTTTTCAAGCGTCCAAAAACAGTTTTGGTCTTTACAGCTCACTTCTCTTTTCAAGATGACTATGTGAGCTGAATTAATATATATCAAGGTTGAAAGGGAGGGAGAATTAGGGGCATGGCCTCTTTGAGTGACCGTTGGAAGCTGCTAGTTGTCCCCTAATGTGCATTTCAGCTACTGTCTCTTTAAGAAACATCAAAGCACTTAAGAGCTCAGCATTCCAGAACCAAACATTCCGGAACAGAAGGAACAGAGCGGCATGCTGAACCTATACACGACTCACTTGTAAACAGTGCTTCTTTTTTCATTTTATGTAAACAAGCTCTGGAATCTGAAGAAGTGTTTGTCTTATTTTTAGTCAAACTTGTCTTTTTAGTCTTGATATGAGCAACATTCAACTGAAAAGTCTAGAAAAATGTCTTGTTTCAAGTTATTTTAAGACAAAAAAAATGAGGTTTGAATTGCTTGTAACAAGTAAAAAAAATCTGCCAGTGTGGTGAGAAAAAAAGTTTCTTGTATCAAGACATTATTCTCACTTCAAGAAACTTAACGAGCAAATTGCTCTTATCCCATTGGCAGATTTTTTTTCCTCGTTTCAAGTAATGCAGGCATATTTTTTCTTTGAATGACTTGAAATGAGACATGTTTCTGGACTTTTTACCAAAATAAGACATAAACAATTGCTAAGATTTCAGTTTTTGCAGTGTGTGAATGCTGTATTTCATCTTTATGCTGATGACATCTGTATTTATATCTCTCGTCTCCATCAGTGCTACAAATCTTAGAAACTTTGCAGTCAGCTTTTGATGTCGTTCAGTCTCATTTAACTCATCTTAAAGTGGTCTTAAATCCAATTAAACCAAAACCTCTATATCCTTTCTGTGTATTTACATGTGTAAAATCGAACATCAACAGCCTGCGCTCTGTTCAGATGTTGGTCCCCAGAGTTTGTACTGAAATGGCTAAAACTGCTGACTCAGGCTGCTGTCTAGACCAGATCATGCTTGTAAAAGAGTTTTTTAATCTCAATGAGGCTTTAACCTGGCTAAATACAGGTTTATATTAACATGAGTCCGTTAAGGGGGAATTAAGGAGAATTGGAGGTGTGGCCTATTTGACTGACTGGTGCCATTGTTTTCTTTCTTTAAAATCCAATGGAGGATGCGACTGAAACTGGATTCATTTATTCTATTTCATTTTTGCAGTCCATGAATCTCATTTATGGTACAGACTAGGAAGTGCAAGTGCTAAAAAAACGCTAAAAGCAAAAGGTTTGAAAATTTTGGACCTGGAAAAAATGACAAATTGAACCTTTTATTATTTAGTTAATTGGAATTTTTTTTTACTCAGTCCTCAATTAATCCGGATAAATGTCGCAATATTTATCTAAAAGACATAATTTGGAAGTTGTGCAACATGTTTACAGCTAGCAGCAGCAGGAATTTAAGGCATAAGTTTAGGGCTATTTTTAAAAGCAGCTCAATTATTACATTAATAGTTTTGGGTTTCTATGGCAAAGATAAAATGCATCTTTAAAAAGTAATGAGATTTGGGCTCAGTGGTTTGAGTGTCTGCTTCATTTCTTCAGCTGTCCAATCAATAAAGACAAAAATGCCCAAAAGTACAACTTCAAAAAAATCCAAAAAAAATCGCATTTACTGCTGAGACATAAACAAAAACAAAAACAAAAAGGGGACGAAGTGCAGAGTTACAACTATAGATAAATATTTCAAATTTCAGCCATAAAGTGGCAATGTTCAAAGCTAACAGAAGGGTTAAGGTCAAAGGTCATGGATCCATCAATTACCTCCTGTTAAGAAACAACCAGACTGAAAACCATGATCAATCAGCAACAACCTGTACAAACTAAATTTAAAAAAGAACAATGTGGCACATCATGTGACGTTGTGTTCACACTGTATCACTCACACACACACATTCACACTCTCACGCTCTCTCACACCGACCTGAAAGCATAAACCACTCTATGCGTCGAGGTCTTGCACCTTTAAGAGGACCCTCCTCTTGTTTGGGCACCTTGCAAATTTACATGTTCAGGATAGCCAATAGGCTTTGAGCACCCTCAGAGAAGCCCCTCCCATATGCAACTGGCCCCGCCCCTTTTCCAATCGAACATGTGGAAACCTGCGGCCGACATGGGGTCACATCAAACCCCCAACCCTGACCCCTCCAACCCCTGTAGACCTGGTTACCTGAGAAGTTTTATTCCCGAGCCAACCAAAATGCTGTGGTTGAGCGGCCAATCAAATCTCTGCATGCACAACGTTTGCTTGCTGGTTCCTGAACAACCGTCAGACCTCTCTCAGTCTTAAGCTGAACTCAGTCTCTGTCTTTTTTCAAGACGACAGAGAGAGAAACCTTCACAACCATCCTGACTCTTTTTGTTTTTTCCCGTCCTTCCCTCTGACCTCACTTCCTGTTTCTGTTTGGATGCAACCCGTTGGATCCGAAGGTTTGTTGTGTGTGATAGTAGCGTGTGGTCTCAGGAGGATAATCAAAAAAGAAAAGAGTCCAAGAGAAGGTAGAAAAACAAAAATCTGAAGGTTTTCTGTCGGTTTTTGTAACAGTCATCGTGATCCTACACGGGTTTTGCAGCATTGTAGTTAAAAAAACATCCCAACCGTAGGCTGATGGTAGATGGTTGCTAGTTGATGCAGTTGCAAAGTTACCAGGTAGGTAGAAAAGTCCAGATTTGGAGGAGTAGAAGAAGACAGCAGATGAAAAATGCACAAATAATGGTAAAAAAAAAACTAGCGCAAGTAATGAAAGTCATCGCTGAGGTACCTGGAGATAAAAGCATTCACTGAGTCGGGACCTGAATGCATTTCAGTGTTGGGTTTTCCTGTGTGTTTGCTTGGTTTCCTCATAAAAACACACACAAACACTTGGTTAAAAAAAACACACAAATGACTCGAGGAAAACTTGAGAAAACAAAGACGTGTGCTGGTAATATCTGTCCCGGAGGACGAAGAGAGAATCAAAGAAGAGTTCAAAAACACAAGTCCAGAGAGGTCAAATAGCAGCTGCTTTCACGCCGTATTTCTGGTTCAGGTTTTTAAATCCACTGAGAAAAGATGATGTGTGTGTGTGTGTTCGTGTGTGTATGTGTGTTTGTGTGTGAATTCGGTCGTTTTCACAGGAAGAAGAACCGAACTTGAGGAGAATCTCTGGTAACGTCAGGCCTGCAAATAAAGTTTGTTTGTTGTGTTTTTCGACTCGCTCCTCATATACTGGACTCTTTGGGCGGTAGGTCTACGTTGGTTACCATGGGAAGAGGTGCCAGACTGGAGACCAGCAGGGCGTGGTGGTCGGAGGTAGGTGGGGCGATGGTGGCGTTGAGCCGGCGGACCTGAGAGATCCTCTCCTCGACGCAGCCGGCCGACAATCGAGCCTCGGCGTCGTGGTCCCAGCACTCCTCCACTGTCTCACAGATCTGAGCCAGACCCTACAGAGATGATTACAAGAGCATGATGGGAGTTTCATAATGAAAGCACGTCTATGTTTGCATGTGTGCCAGTGTATAAACACTCACGCTGTGTTTGAGCCAGAGCTCTTTAAAGGCCGGCCTCAACTTCTTATGGACAACAACTTCTTGTAGGTCCTCTAGTGACGGGTGCTGACCAACCTCCTCCTCAAACGGCAACATGTACTCATCCACCGGACCTTAAAACACACACACACACACACACATTTATAGGTGATTCTATAACTTAGGGTACATTTCACATCCAAGGGATAAACTCATTAATTTTACTTAATACTGATTTCAAGCAATGACCAATTTTATGTTGAGTCATTTGGGTGATAATTCACTTAAACCCTCCTTTTATGTTCATTTTTTAGTAACATCTATTATGTTCTTGCGTCAAACTGACCCATACAGTAGCTTTGTGACATTAACACGTGGGGGGGGTAGTTGCAAGTATTTGAGATCGACTGTATTTTTTTTTTTTTATGTTTATTGCACTAAATAAGCCAAGCAGAGAAAGTTTCATTGTGAAAACAATACTCTTTACTATTTTTCCTAGACAAGTTAACATAGAAAGTTAACAGCTTACAGAATTTAGTTTAAAAAATGCAAATGTGGATTGGAATATGCAGTTTTGACACTGTCAAATTTCTTAAATGTCAGGTTTCCTCTTAAAAAATTAACACTAGGATACATGTTTGTAGTTGACAAAATAACAAACTATTCTATTCCTAATTTAAATATATGAAATTCATTAGAGATTAAGCTTGCCAATTAATGAATTTAGTGCATTCCAGGTATATATATTACACAAACAAATAGAATATTACCCAGAAAAGGTACATGAATTTTTTTTTTTTAACCTTTTCACACACCTGAAATTAACTCCTACAGAATTACAGAATCATTCTTGAGTCTCAATATTTTGTATGGACTTTGTAACACCTTGGATTTTGTAAAAACCACAAAAAAAAGTGTCCTCATAAGACAGGTTGTCATTTAAGAGTTAGGCCTCACAAGTATACAAAAACAAAGACACACACACACACACGCGGCCCAAGTTTCTTTTTCATTTTTTTTAAATTAACCATCAACAAATGATGCCTGAAAACAAATCTGACATGTTTCAGGAATGTTTTTGCATTCACGTATGCATTGTTTCAGATGTCCAGCAGATGTAAATCATAAAATTTTCATTCCGTAAATGTTTTCCAAATAAGTTTATCTCTAGTTTGAGGTGTGTTTTAGTGCGTGTTTTACCGTCGACAGCCTTGCAGCGGGACACCAGCTCCCAGAGGACCAGACCGACGGCGTACATGTCGATGCGGAGGAAGGCGTCTCTCTGGAAGTTGATGGCTCCTTCTAAAACCTCTGGAGCCATGTAACGCCTCGTACCCACCTGCAAACGCACACAAACAGGTGAAATGAAGAAATCCTCAGTGTTCACCACACTCCTCAGTCCTTCTTCAGTCAGAACAGCTCACCTGCCCATGAGTCTCTCCAGGTGGTTGCCCCGACTCGAAGCAAACAGCAAGGCCGAAGTCCCCGAGAACAGCTGTGAGGTCTGTACGCAGCATGATGTTCTTACTCTTAAAATCCCTAAAAGACGAATGACAGGGGTCGATAATTACAGACTGATATATTTAAACTCAGGGAAAAAACAGTGGACGTCTGTAGCATTCACACCTGTGAGCGATGGCTGGTTTGGGTCCCTCCCCCTTCTGCCTCGGGATGTCTTCATGAAGGTAAGCCAGGCCGCACGCCATTGACTCAGCTATGTGACACAGCTCAGACCAGCTGATGATGTTTCCCTTGAGGAAGTCTGACAGAGAGCCCTACAGAGAGAGAAGAAGTTCATACAGACTTAAATCGAAATCAATCAAACCAAAAAAGCCTTTGCATTATCTATTCTTGGATTGATGTACTGTTAAAAAATGGTTGTAAAGGGCTGCCTTAAAATTTTTCCCGTAGTCCCAAAAATACATTATTTTTTATTCTAACAACAACAGAAGTTATCGGGATTAAAAAAGACGTCTTGTGTCAACCCTTGTCTCAGTTTGGTTGATTTAGACTTGTTGGTCAACTTAACTCCTTCAGGTTGTTGTTTGAAATTATTACTCTATTTCAGCTCAATAAAACTTTTCAGTTATGTTAACTTTTTTTTTGTTTATTTAAATGATTTGCCGCCAAGTCTATGCCTGTAACAATCTTTACAATGTAGAGCAGGATCTCACATACCGCCTCATTCAAGGTGGAACTGTAAGGTTACAATCACAAGGGTATTCTGGGTATTGAAAGCTGTAGCTTTACTAAACAGCTTGGAGGGGCTACAGTCATTGTAAAGTCAACGTGCATTACTGGTTTATTTGGATGCAAAAATTCAAGTTGAAATACATTTTGTAGTTGAGACGATGCCAACTTATAATAAAGTGTTATCACAACAACTTCAATAATCTTTTTTTCATATTGACAGAATAATGTGCCAGAATAACAAATGTGTAAACACGCATTTTACAGTGTGGGTTGATTAATTGATATCTCCATTTGCATCATATCAGTTACTGTTGATTGACAAAAGAAAAAGTGACACATATACTCACTGCTTCATGAAATTGTCTGCTTCATCACTGTCAGTATTGGAGTACCTCAGGGTTCAATTCTAAGGCCGCTTGTTTTTTAATTGCAGTACAAGTAGCATTTTTACAGGCTTTCTATGTGTCTAAGGGAGAACATAAAGCAATCCTGGAGCCCAGCCGTGATAATCTAACAAACAATTATCTATAGATAACATCTTTTAACAGACATCTGCAAGGACAATCTGCTTTCAGGTGTCATTTTTCATCACAATCATAATCCTCAATCGGAGCTTGATACATGCCCAAACTCATGAGGGAGTCCTCAGTCACTTACATTTGGAGCCCTAAAAATAAGTCATAGCTACCAGAAGAAATTTGGTTAGACTTTCTGACATCAATAACGTGGATCTTTGAGAATCCCAAATGCATCTTTATGCCGACGATACAGTGTTTTATTCCTCAAACTCTGAAATGAAAAGCTCTGCAAGATGAGTTTAACTTCTGTTGTTGTTGTTGTTGTTGACACCTCCCTCTCCCTCCCCCTCTCTCCCCATCCTCACCCTTTCATGGAACTCGGAGATGAGCCAAAGTTCAGTCTCCAGGTGACTCCCCCGCTTCTCTGCGCCGATGTATCTCAGGATGTTCTCGTGCCTCATGCCCGGGGTTAGAAAAATGTCTCTCTCGTTCTGCCACGAGTCCTTGTTCTGTCCCAATGAGGAAGAAGAGAAGGATTGTCAAACAAGTTTTTAAACACCAAAGAAACAATACATCAAAGGAGTCGAATTCAAGGCTTTCCAACCTGAATGGGGAAGATCTTGACAGCCACGTATTCGTTCATCATCTGCGCCTTCCAGACACAACCGAAGCGCCCTCGGGCTCTCACCTCCAGCAGCTGCAGAGGCTTCAGACTCAGCAGAGGAGAGGCTGGAGGAGGACCAGGATCCTGGGAGACACAGGAGAGGAGAGAGGGGTTGGTTTTTACCTAACAGTGAACTTTTATTAAACAAATTTGAGTATTCTGTAGTTGTAGGCCAGGAGTTGCCAACCTTTTTGGGCCGTGGCCTCACTTTTACATCACAAATTTCTGGCATTTTCTTTCAAGAATTAATGTCTCAGCGATGGTATGCGGCTTCATCGCCCTTGCAACAAGATAGCTCACCTCCTAGGACGCTTTCACTGCCTGCTCAAAACCGTTTTGAAGCACACTCATTGCTTATCCAGCTCGGCAAATTTCTTCTTGGATAGAAAAACTTGAGCGTCTTTTGAGCTCATTGAGTTTCACACTCTCAGCAAACTGGACGTTACCGTATAACAGACATTTCAGCCCCTTTTCATTACTTTCAATGGCTCTAAGGTTCAAGGTTTCTTTATTATACCTGGGGTTTGATTTATCTTACAGTCAGTGGAAACAGATAAACAAAACAAAACAGAACAACAAATTACCCCACAACATTAAAACATTTCAGAAACTAGCATCATAAAGACATGTAAAAGTAATATTACACTGATGAGTTATTGATCAGGGAAAGCTGAATCAAACGTGAAAATTTCTGACTTCATAAACCTGGAAATTTCAAGCTTTCTTCCTTGAAAATTGATTTATTTTTTTAACTTTTTCATGTGGCCCTAATACGCCATCCTAGAGTCTAAGTTCCTCTTGGAACTGTCTTTACGAGACCAGGTAGGGTAATGAAATCTTTCCATTTCTCTTTCTGGTTTTCCCTTCAGACTGCAAGTTTGTGTTTATATGGCTGGGGGATTTATGGAATATACTTGATGTATTGCAGCTTTTGTACATGAGGTGTTTAAAATGACTATATCCCAACCGTCAGTCACTAAACTGGCATCACTTTATGAATCAAATGGTTGAATTTAACATTTCAAATAGTATTTTTCAGGGGAAATCGGAATACTAAGGTATATATCGTGTATCACAATACAACTAAAAAATATTGAGGTATTGGTTTTAGGCCAAAATGTGCAGACCTAATCACTGTCAATCAAGATGTGCCAGCTCAGATAGTTTTATATGCTGCATTTTATTTGAACTAGATCTATTTTAGAGAAAGTGAAAGTACAGAATACAGTTCTTTAAAATTGTGTGTTATGATCTGATTTTACAAAGAATAATACTTGGTTCAGTCACTTTTTTTTTTTTAATCAAATAGAGAGGGTAGTAGAGCTGATTTTGCTATCAAGCCATATAGCTACAGTACCCTCAACCTGCCACTAGAGGGAGTTGTAATATCGCATTTTCACAGCTTGTTTGAGGTGAAGAGAGTGTGTTTGTGGGTATATTTCTTTTGATAAATCATCTTAAAAAATATTCTTGGTATTCAACATAAGGACAGTGCTTCTCTCTCTTTCCTTCTTTTGTTTTTCTTTTCATTCACAACCTCCCATCCTTCCTTTTCAGCCTTCTTTGTCTCCTCACTTCTTTGAACAACAGACAACAACAGTCTAAGGTTTAGATGAGATGTGGAATTGGTTGTGTGTGTGTGTGTGTGTGTGTGTGTGTGTGTGTGTGCACCTCAGCAATGTCCACGTGTCCGTATGGAGGTTTCCGGTGCCGGTACATCCACACCGCAGTAAGCAGAGCTACTGACAGCATGGTGACGGGCAGCAGACAGTAAACCGTCACATTCAACACGCCAACGCTGGAGGGCGGGGCTTTGATCACTGAAACATCCCAAAGAGAAGAAGCAATAAGAAAACACCGTAAACATATATATAGATACATACAAACACTCTAATCTCCCTAATCAAAAAGCAGACTCACGTGGTCCGGTGACGTCCGGCAGGTGTGTGAACCTCTCGTTGCAGAAGTTTCCTTCACAGCAGCAGAAGAAGACCTGAGGACTCTCTTCTGTGGCGACACACTCCTGCCTGAGAGAGGGACACAAAAAAAAAAGACATCAGTTCAAGATGTTTAAAAGAGAAAGGGAGAGAGTCAGAGTGACGGGACTTTCTAATTGGATTCTGTCAGACTGTTCATCATATCAGACCAGAGGCTTCACAGCAGAAAACACTCTCATTCATCAAGACAACGCATGAAACCTCCAGAGTCCTCACCCCCAGGCTCACTCTGAAATCATCTGACTCCCTCATCAGACCAAAGATCGCACTGTGAGCTCAAGATTTAGCCTCAGAGGTCACTTTGTCTTTATCGGGCGAGAGAACCGGACAGAGGTGCATCAAAAAGCCGAACCGCTGAGCTACAGCGCCGTCCGTGTGTTATTTTACTGGAGGTTGTCTGAGGTTGTCCGGCTGATAGCTCATCTTCCTGTTCATCAGTCTTCATCTGGCTCACACCCTCCTCCCAACAGCCTCCTCCTTCTTCTTCCCATCATCCTCTCCTCCTGTCACTTCTTCAAGGAACAGAACAAAGGGTTCACACTAATCCCAGGGACTATAGAGCAAAGCCTTATGGGAAACAGCGGCTGTCATCCCCTTATATGAACCCAAAGTGTCCTCTAATGTATCAGTGGGAATGACGGGGGATGTCCACTCAGTACCAATAATACTCTTGCGGACTTGACTGACACAAATAATAAGGACTTGACTTGGACTGAGGTGTTGGAGACTTAGACTCAGACAAAAGGGACTTCGCCCTTCGTACAGTGACTCGGATACAGGGGACTTGACAATACGTACTCGACTTAAACGGAAATCGGGGCCTTGACTTGTACTGTTCTTATTGGACCAAGTAAACAGCACAACATTCTAATCCTTCTCTCATCTCACAAAATGATGGATGGGACTCAATTTGGATATTCCAGTAATGAAGACTTGACTTGGTTGAAGACAACAGGGACTGAACTTTGGCTCAAATAATGAGAACTTGGCAATAAGTCTGATAAAGGAACAGCTCTAAGCGTGCGCATTAAACCTCCACTGTGCCATGCGTGAACCAAACGACAACAACGATTACGACCTGCTGTTTTGTTCTTGTGCTGCTGAATCTACTGACTGCCTTCTGCCAAAATGTGCAATTATTGCACTATTTCTGCAAGAAAAGAGCCCTCTTAGAAAAGAAATTTTTAAATCTAAAATCAGATGATTGTATCACCTCTTCTTCAGCCTCTTAACCATTGTCGTGTACATGGCTCCTACAGTTATATCACCATCTTCAGGCCTGACATGCATACTTCAGCACTCAAAGTCTCCATGTGAACGAAGATTTGGTTCACTGCATTTTCCAGTGTTTAAGGGTGAAGCGCTGTGAACCATTATCATGTAAAAAGAGGCCTAGATTTAACCGCTACCTCTACTAAGGCTCAAAAATATATCTTTATTGTATCGGTATTGAGACATGAAAATTCAACATAATTTCACAGTATCGACTTTCTGTTAATGTTGATGACTGAGCTCTAATTTATTAACCCAACTTTCCACATCCTGTTACATCAAGGTGTTTTTATTTTACTGAAAAATGCTTAATTTTCTCTAATCCCAGAGTCTTATTGTACCGTATCGAGATGTGAAATTTTGCCATATCGTTCAGCCCTAACCTCCACCTCACTCCAGAGCCTCCACTGTTACTCCAACCACCTCTACTGTTACACACCGCTGCTAAAGTAACTCTGACATGTCCTACTTTGTTCTCCTGTACTCTGACAAAATCAAGTCTCTCTGTAGGCATCCCTGCACGGCTGCAGAGATCCGTTATGTTGAGCGATGCTCCACTCTGTCAGTCATCTGTGTAGTCTAAATAGCCGAGGGAGCCAAACAGCAGACCTGTCAATCAAACAGCGTCTGGGGAATGCTGAGTATTACTGCAGTAGTCTGGCAGCAGTTGTACTTGACCCAAATAGCAGTGATTTTTTTTTTTCTCATTTTAACGCCTCGGGGAAAATGTGAAATTTGCAACAGATCAGACGTGTCGGGGGAAAAGCTGCGAGCATAAATGTGTTATAAAAGAGACATTTTACTATTTTCTGCTGCTCTTTTTTCTGCTTTGCCTCCGTCTGATCTTTTACACATGATTATGGAGGAGAACAGAAGCTGTTGCATCACGTAAAGAGCTGCTCTCCTCTACGCTGCAGGTCGCTTTGAAGGCTGTTGATTTATGGAGAGGAGCTGATTCCAGTGTCATGATTACTGAAACTTGTTCCGGACGTGAGCATGAAAAAACAGACAACCAGAGCAGAAAATAAAGCGTCTTCTTTGGGCAGAAGTTGAACAAAAGCAGAGCGCATTTACACAACTTTATGGACTCTCAGAGCTTCTCTTTCATGTGGTAAAGCCCTGTTGGATACAGTTACCTGTTGTTTGAGTATAAATTGTTTCAACTCTGTTGTAGCACATGGACAGTGTGTGTTTGTGTGTGTCCTCCTGCTGTCTCGACACCGCTGCGTCACAGCGAACACCGCCGCTGCCAAAACAGCCCCGAGCATTTACACAGCTCCCAGTCACAGCTCCCGTCAGTCAAACTGGGAGAAGGAAAGGAGCAGGGGGTGCCGAGGATGATGGGAAATGTGTGCTCGCGATGCAGATGGGTGGTTAAAGGCTCAAAAGCAGCTCGATACATGTACAAGGAATAAGTTCTGCTGCGTTAAAAGTCATAACCTGTCATGACTAGTGTGCCATACTAACCCAACCAGCAGGGGGAGCTACATACCTTAAATTCCAGACTAAATTTAAAAAGAAAAAAGCAATTTGCACATATGTAGGCCGGACATGTCGCAGGTGGATAGATGTCAGTTTAGTGGAGGGGGCAGATGGGTCGTTTCTCCCACTTTTTATCAGAAGTTGCTTTGCCCCCCTCTTGTGTTAGCCATTGTAACCTTGGTTAGCCTCAGTAGTATTATTGTAACAGTAAAATTCCGACGCTCCGAAAGCACCAGTAACAAAGAGACGCAGCTTAAAAGAAAATTTGTAAATATGCAGATTAAATCTTATTATCTTAAAATTTCAGATAAAGTGAGTTTGTAAAGCAACAAAAACAAAAGCACTGTGATCTTGCTTTAATTCTAAAGTCTTCAAACACAAAACATGGTTCCCCTTATATTTTTTTGCTGACGTTACCATTATGTGACCACTCTGTTCGCTCTACAACGGCATGAACTCCTTCTTTACCAGCCGTCCACAGCAAAGCTTTTCATCCTCTACACATCTCGATCTCTGGATTTCTGTCTGTACAGAACAAATACTGGACAAAAGCTCTGACTCCTGTCGCAATAATCAATAAATCAATTAATTGCACAATAATTTATATATATATATTGCTTGTGGTTATTTGTGTTTAATCAAGTGCATTTTTTTGTTTACAAAAGTTCCAACTGGATTTGCAGTTTTGCCTGTTAAATATCTTTATGTCTGAGTCTACTGTTTAACATACATTGAATTTTACTATTTTCTACAGAGACTTTGTACTTTCTTTGTTGTTTCAGTTTTGTGTGGCTTTTGTTCAAGTGCGTTTTTTGTAAACGTAAACTGACTGGTTGTTTTGATTATTTATCTTGGATATTTATAATGCCTTTTTTCATAATATAATTCCAATTTTAAATATTCTTAAGACATAAAACTTTACTTATCTTTCAAAGGGTGCACTTGCATTATTACACAATTTTTATCGTATTAGTTGAGAAACGGTATCAAAACGGTAATATTATCGTTTATCGCAATAATTTCTGGGACAATTTATCGTCCAACAAAATTTGTTATCATGACAGGTCTACATACGTGTCTAATACTCTACATTCAGGAGCAATAAAACACAGAGAGACCAACTATGTGTCTACAAAACGAGTTACACTTTTATCGTTGATATGATCATGCACTCTGTGACAGTGCATCTGTGCCAACCTGTTGCGCGCAGAGAGAGGAAGACTCCAATTCTCCAATTTCAGGCTCTGACCTCTTATGTGAAGGAGCTGTCTTAAAGTTTTGCTAAAGTATGTTTCATCTGTTGGTATAATGATGATTTTTGCCTAATGTCTTGTGAGTGACATTAAATGTGCATAAATGAAACTGTTCAAAGCCCCTTTACTGATGACATAGGGGTACATGGTGAGTCTCCTCTCATCTTATGTCTATTAAAATTGCTGTTAAAACGTTTGTTTAGAAAGCCAAAAGCTGTCTGTATCGATTTAATTTTCATAGTTTCATTGGTCTGATGTGTCGAGGCTAAATGTCTTGGCAGCATGAAGCTCATTAGCCTGTAAAAGTCCATAAATTAGCCGCATAACTATTTAAGCAGCAGGGTTCAAAGCCTGGGGAAAAACTGGTGACTTATAGACTGGAATGTACGGTACATTTTGACTCCCATCCAAACACTTGTGTGCCTCTGTGTGTGTGTGTGTGTGTGTGTGTGTGTGTGTGTGTGTGTGTGTGTGTGTGTGTGTGTGTGTGTGTGTACCTGTCATAGCAGTTGATCAGTAGGTCGGTCGTAGGAAAGAAGTGCTCGAGCTACCTCGGGCTCAACAAGGAGGTCCTCCGCATCGTCACGCTCGCAAACAGGAAGAGCGGGAGCGTCGCGAGGTGCGGCGAGACTAAACAGAAGAGTTAGAGTATCAACTGCAATATCATGTTTGTAAGCTGTCACAGCCGGAGCGGTAGTGAGTCAGGACGTCTCAGACAGAAAGCCTTGTAAACACCAAACAGCTCATTTTGACCTCTGTGATATTAACCCCCCCTCGCTCTAAAAGAGGAGGGCGAGGAACAAAGAGAGAGAGGTGGAGGTCTGCTCAGGTAACCGGAGCCTACAGACCAGATCTGTCCAATTTGGGGCCCACAGGCCAAAACTGATGAGCTGTTTGCACAGATTTTTCTGCACATGTGGATGAAGTCAACGAGGAGCATCAAACAAGGGCTAAACGATTTTTAAAAATAATCTAATTGCAATTATTTTTCGTATATAACAACCACAATTTATTTTTAGATCATTTTTAGATTCCCCATCTTATGTGTTGTTTGACAAACAAACTCATTTTTTAAAATACCTCCATATTAGATAACTAAAACTAGGAAAAAATAACTAATTAAAAAAAAAAGAACTTTTTTAAATCATATAACAGATTATGGCTTACAGATAATTAAACCCCTAAAATTAATTATCTCAGAAAAATAGAATATTATATAAGATAAATAGAAAAGTTTTTTTCCCATTTTAGTGAAAATTGTGACTTTTTAAAATTTTATGCCACTTTTTGGACCAATTTTCGCAACTTTCCGGCTATTTTACAAATTTTCCTCTCAATTTTCTTGCCAAATTTTATTGCTTTGAACCCATTTTTTGCTGCTTTTTGACCATTTTTTCAGCTAAAAGTTATTTCTATTGCTACTTCTTGCCACTTATCTCCACTTCAATTGCTTCTCTTGCAAAGGTGGTTCTCAAAAGTTTGTCTTTTTGTTTGAGCTCTTTGAGTAACACTGGTTTTGAGCATAAAACATCAACTGTGAATTTCTCTTTTTTTTCTGGTACTCTGACACATTTGAGGTTAAAGAAATATTGCTCTATCTGTAAATTAGAATATAACAACCAGCCATATTGCAATTTAATCTATTTCGTGATTAATTGTCCAGGCTTAATTCAAACGGCTGGAACTTGAGTCTGATACAAAAACATGCAAAACATTCTCACTTAGTCAGTAAGTCAGCTGGAGTCTGATACTGAAACTTTAAAAACCAATAAGAGGCTCCATGTCTCTATTTCTGCTTTTGAAATTATTTTTGCCACATGGATGTTCAACTTGATGCTGTGAATCACAGTAAGAATCCTGTTATTCATTTCAAAATTACTTCGTATGAGTGCTTATTTTGCACAGTTGTGCCAAATGCATATTTAATTTCATGCAATGCAACATAAGTGTTTAGTTCTGGCCTGCGACCCTGCACTCCGATTCATTTTTGGCCCCTCCCTGAAAGAATTTGGGCAACCCTGCCTTAGGCACACACACCCACACACACACACCCACACACACACACACACCCACACACACACACTCACACACACACAGCGGCTACAGATCATCCGTCATCAAAGAGCTTCAGAGTCGGGGAGTTATTGGCACCATATGTGACCTTTGGCATCTGAGGTCATATGAAAATTAGGTCATCACAGAAGAAGAAAGGCAGGGACACACACACACACACACACACACATATACATACACCCACACACACACACACACACACACACTAGACAGGTTAAAATGCCATTCATGCTTTCATACAAAGAGAAGCAGAATAGAACACTGCAGTTCCTTGAAAGTCCACTAGAGGCCGTCTCCCGAAGTGAATGAAAACCCCAAGATCCTCAGGTTTAAATGTATAACTCGCCAGTTTATGATGCATTGGACAGTTCTAAACCCAATTTTAATAGTTTATACATCAATCTCCTTAGACATTTGTTCTACTTGGTGCCAATGATCTGACCCTTCTTGAACAAAATAACATCTTTTCCACGACCACAGGTTGTGTCTTTCTCCATAGTTGTTTCAGAAATGAGAAGTAATTGCCCATAGGAGGCTTGTAACTATTTGCTTAGTTAAATCCAGGAGGTGACTTTTTTTTGGCCAGGTGGTATATTTTCGACAATAGTCTCATACATTTTTGTGCATCTCAAGATTAATCTTGCAATATCGGAACTTTATTTTGACATAAAATTCTAAGCATTAAAAATGAATTTTAACTTTATTATTTTACTTTACAGATGTATGTCTAAAATCTTATGTGTGATTTGGGGATTTTTATAACTGTAGCCCAACCCTGTGTCATATAATGCAGTTTTGGGAGATCAATTTTCCACATTATGTGAAAATGAAATAACTTAAAGAAATTTTCAGCTATTAGGTGAAAGCTGAACAGTTTTCTCCAAGTTAATGAGGAAAAGTCTTCCTGTGCAGCGTAAAATAAAGTTTATTTAAAGTCACTCAGTCACATCAGCAGAGCACAGAGAGGAGGAGGAGGAGGAGGAGGAGGGAGAGGAGGAGGATAAAGTTTGATAAAGTTGGCTGCAGGCGAGCAGAGAGCGGTGGGGAGGAGAAACAGAGCAAGCAGGTTTTGGCAACGTTCACTGTGACAGATGTTACCGCCAATCTGTGCATTAATTGTTGCTAGGCAACCAGAAATGTGGGAGTATTCAATAACCCTCCCACCGCCCCCTCCCACCATCACCTCCTGAACACACACTCACTTACACACACACACACTGTGGGTGCAGCTGTGGACTGACAGTGAGAGCACAGCTGCAGTTGAACTACACACCCAGTGATGTCACAGGGATAATACTACTTCCTGTTTGTGTCACAACACTGGGAGTCAGAGGAGGGTCAGGCTGGGGAGTAAAAAACAAAAGAGTTTAGGGAGTGTGTTCAACATAAGAGGAGGAGCAGAGTCTGCCGGGAAACAACACTCACTGCTCTGATTTACTGTGAGATTAAAGAAAAATATGTCAGAGGTTCAATCTTTGAGTGTTTCTTAAACTGACGAGGATTTGGTCGGACCTTTTATTTTCAGGATTTTCTCCTTTTTTCAGGATCAAAGAAGATTCACTCATCCTGTCACAGAAATGTGTGTTCTGTGTGTTTGCTGTAGCATAAAGTAGAGTTCAGCAGAACCTCGTCTGAACCCTAATCAGTATGCTGGAGGTCGACTCTGGTCACCATGGAGATGTGTGAGCTAATGGGCCAGGCAGCTGTCAGTGTGTGTGTGTGTGAAAGAGAGAGAAAGAGTGTGTGTGTGTGAGTGTCAGTTGACATTTAGTACAACTTCTTTTTCAATTAAAAAGTTGAGCAGCGAGCTACACAAAGTTCAATAAGAGAGGAACAAGCTGAGACCCAGAAACACACACACATACACACACACACACACACACACACACACGCTTGTCTCTTCTTTGTTTGTAAACCAACGCATGGATGGATACGCACTCGAGCAGATGCAGACACACACACACACATCTGTCAGCCCGAGCTCGGCTTCTGTTCTCCGGTCAAAGAGAGTTAAAGGGATAGTTCACTCTAAATACACACTCTCACACACACGGATAACAGGAAGTTAACTTCACTACACACAGGGAGCAAAACGAGAACTTTGAGTGGACTAACTTTGATCCAACTAGGATTATGTTGCTGACAGTTTACCTACTGCAGGATCAGGACATGGACTGCACATGCTCAGAGAGGTTTTGTATCTGTAGTGATGAACTGGTGCTCTTGACTTCTTGTTGTAATTCATAATTCTGGGTTGAGGTTGTGGACTAACTTCCTTCTTGTTCAGCACAGTAAACAGCCCAAATGGCATTTAGCTACACATGAACCCATATAGTATATATACAGCCCATAAAGCATATAGCAGCTGGCACATATAGCATGAAGCTGGAGCCTATATAGTATACATTTGGTGGCCAATATACCATGTTGCAGCCAACCCATAAGGCACAAAGGTATATAGCTGGCAGCAGTGAGCACAGCATATAGTAGGCAGCCCATATGGCGTATAAAGGGTAACCCATAAATTGGAAAGCTCATGTAACATATAGCTGGCAGCCTATATAGCATGTTGCGTTGGACCCATATAGCATATAGTTGGCAACCTATTTGGTATATAGCTGGCACCATCACATATGGTGGACAACATATATAGTCGGTGACCTGTTTTGCATAAAGCTGCAAGCACATATAGCTGGCAGCCCCTATAGCAAATAGTGCTGGATCCATATCGCAGAAAGTGGCACATATAGGGGAAAACCATATAGCGTAAAGTGGCCGGCACGTATAGAGAGCAATCTATATAGCATTTAGTGGGAAACCCATTGGGCATATAGAAGGCGCACATTACATGATATACTGGGTAGCCCCCATATACCATATTTCATTGGACCCTTTTAGCATGTAGCTAGTGAAGCTTATAGCATTTGATGCGCAGCCATTATACCATGTTGTGGGTGACCCCATATAGTGCAAGGTACATGTAGCATATAGCATATAATGGGTCGGTGGCCCAGGTTCCCTTTTATCCCATTGTCACTTTCCCCCATATCAGTTTGCCACTTTCTCTGCTGATTTCTTGCTCTTTGTGCCATCCGATCCTCTCAAGACAAACATGAAAAGCCTAAAAATACATCTTAAAAGACAGCTAAGAGACGGACATAAAGCAGTGAGGTTGGATGTTTTAGCGCCCTCTGTAGAAACTTTTAGTTCGTCCTCTATTATGTGAATATGTACAACAAGTTTAAAAGGGATAGTGCTCTCTGTTGTTTAAAAGGTATTCACAATTCACTTTTCTTTTCACTTATTATTATCATATGTTAATTTTTCACCCCTCAGGTTTGACGTGTCTTGAATGTTTAATTGTGTGACTTCGAAGTTGTCTCTCTCCGCAGCTTTCATGTTTGATATCTTATGAATCCGAGAGAAGATGCAGAATTCTCCTCAATCAGAAATTTCTCATGACCTATGACACCGATACGAATGTTTTCATGCAAAGCTGAGATTCTCCCGAGCGTCCAATGTCTGTCTCTGTCGACGTCAAAACAATACTTCTCGTCGCTCACACTCTCGCCTCGACTTCCAGGTCTGACTGTCTGCGAGCGAGTGTAGGAGGTCGACGTTGTTGGGTCTGTGTATTAGTGTAGTGTGTGTAAATGTACAGATTTCTATATGCATGCGTGTGTGTGTGTGTGTGTGTGTGTGTGTGTGTGTGTGTGTGTATGTGCATGTGTGTGTGTGTGAGGGACCTCTGACCTCCTGGGTTTCCTTGATGATATGGATATAGACGTGTGTGAAATGCAAATGTCTCAGAGTGTGTGTGTGAGCGACTTTATCATGCAAAATGACCACATACCAATTATTAAGACCCTTTGTGTGCCCAAGACAAGCGGGTCAGGGGTCACACACACACACACACACACACATATATATATATAAATAAGCATCTGGCCGGCCCAAGTGTGTGTGTGTGTGTGTGTGTGTTACTGAGCTCATAGGGCAACATATAAGATGCAAAGCCATGGGAACTCTTTACAGACACACACACAGATCTGGATCATTAATTGTCTTTGTGATACACACATACAAAACATCATGGTCTCTTTCACACATATAAATGCACACACACACACACACACACACACTTGGACTCTGCGGGGTATCTCGCTGTGATCTGAATACATGTTTCTTATGATCCCTGACATATAAACCTCAGAGTGAAGCTGTAGGACTTAAAAGCTCCTCGTCCTCCTGAAGTTGTTTATTTCATTCTGCTAATTAAATCTTGAATTGAAATGTTAATGGAATTAAATAATCAGGGATCATAAAGTGTCAAGATTTCATTAGAAGGCTTTAAACTATGGGCAATGAAACCGAAAAATACTGAACTATTAAAGGAAGCTGACCAGGGTAAAAAAGCTTTAGGTAATAGACATTCTGTTAGAAACAATGCTCATGGCTAAGCAGCGCTGATTTACCCATTAAGTCTCTATTTTGAATATGGTTGACAAATACCCAACGTAAAATGAGGTAACATTTTACATTTAACTAGATAGACCCGTAAAAAGTCTACTAGAAGACAGGCTAAAGGCGAAAACATGGATAACAGGCTAAAACACTGGTTTAAGGATAGAGCATGGGCTAAAGGCTAAATTAAGCCAGTCTAAAGGCTGAAATACAAGCTACAGGCTAAAACACAGAATGGACTAAAACAGACTAAGGGCTAACACGGTCTAAGCACTAAGATGCATGCTTAAGGCCAAAACATGGACTAAAAGCTAAAACAAAGGCTAAAGGCTAAAACCTGGACCAAAGGCTAAAACACGGGCTAAAACACAAGCCAAAGGCTAAAACCAGGACTAAAGGCTAAAAAATGGGCTAAAGGCTAAAACTCAGGCCAAAGGCTAAAACAAAGGCTAAAGGCTAAAACATGGGCCAAAGGCTAAAACACCGGCTAAAACACAGGCCAAAGGCTAAAACACAGGCTAAAGGCTAAAACATGAACTAAAGGCTAAAACATGGACTAAAGGCTAAAACAGGGACTAAAGTCAGAAACACAGGCTAAAGGCTAAAACATGGACTAAAGGCTAAAACACGGACTAAAGGCTAAAACACAGGCCAAAGGCTAAAACACACGCTAAATGCTAAAACACACGCTAAATGCTAAAACACAGGCTAAAACACAGGCTAAAGGCTTTAACACGGGCTAAATGCTAAAACAGGGGTTAGAAGCGAAAACATGGGCTAAAGGCTGAAACATGCTACAACAACTAAGGTAAAAACTCATAATGTTTGCTTGTTGTCAAGTTTCAAACAAAAGTGCTTTGTTACTGTTGATAAACACATCTTTGCACTGTCCCAGAAAAACTTGTCTTGAACAAAGAAAAGTGTTAAACTAAGATCTAATCTCCATTCATCCTTCAAAACAAATACATGAGTCATCTCATTACAACTATTTCCTCTAGCTTTGGAGAACAGCATAGAGATTTAAAAAGTGTTTCAGATGATCCCAATATCACAAAACCATCCTCAGAAATCAGAATCAGAAATACTTTATTGATCCCCTGGGGAAATAAAATGTACAAACTTACAAATATAAGCACTAGCGTCTCATACATTAAAAAAGAAATGTAAGCATAAGATATAAAAATTTAAAGTATGTACAATCTACTTAGAAATGTGCAGTATATACATGATGACATCATGATGAGGTATTGCACAAGTACTGACATAAATTACAGGTATTACACACAGGTAAATATTGCACTTGTAATTATTTTGTATATGTTATTATACACAATAAACGAGTGCACAATGAACTCAGTGGGACCACGATGAAGTCCCCAGAGCCTCGAAAAGAAAAAGGCGACCAAAACTTGAACCAAGCAAACAAGTGTGATAGCAGTTTGATGTTTCTTAAGGGTGGACTGCAAAACTGAGGGTGATGTCATTACAGGAAGTGATGTCATAGCCCTGGACTCCCTTGCAAGAAGGCATCATGTCTGATTTCACATCATCAATCCAAGTTTACATTTTTAAACTCTCTGAATCTGACCGAGTTCACACACTCTCCTCCCTCCTCTTTCACTTTTACTCTCTTCCTCCTCTCAGCCAAGTCCTGGCTCACATCCAGCTGGATCCCAGAATGGGCTTCCCCTCCCAAAACTCACACACACACACACACACACACTCATACAGGCACACACACACACACACACACACACTTTCTCTCTATTTATAGCCACTCACAAGTCAGCCTGAACGCTGCTGAACCTCTCTGTGATAAGAGCTGCAGCAGGAGGGTGAGGAGGAGGAGGAGGAGGAGGAGGAGGAGGAGAGTACTAGACTTCCTCATTAACCAGATCTTTCTCATTCAAACTATTAAACACACACATACACACACACACACACCAGCTTTAAGTGCCATCAATCACAGTCTGGTCGGCCCTGACAGCACGCAGAGCTGCAAACAATAGAGCTGACCTCGGAGACCACGGGCCTCCTCGCTGCAGAGGGAGAAACTCAACACACAGCTTTTTATCGCACCGTCCAGCTTTTCCCACTTTAAAACATCAGACTCAGATCTAAAAGTTTCAGAAAACCACATCTCACATGGTGACTCTGATCACTCCAAACCCCGGGCTCTGACTCTCACTTTAACACTGACTTCGGTAACGGGCGCTCCTCAACAAACTGAGTATTTCTGTCTCCTTCCGGCTCTTTCTGTAGATTCTTCCTCAAACCAGCTGCCATCTGTTCACTCGGCCTCTCGGGAACAGTCGGCACATATGCTCATGGTGCAAGAATCTAAAACATGGCCGACATCTGTATGTTTGTAAACCTGAGAGCCACAAACAGCTGCAGCTCTCCACCGAAGCAAAAAGTGACGAAGGACGAGACGGCAGAGATTTATGACTCAGATTAATAAGTCTTTACTGAAGATTCACAAAGAATATTACAGTTTGTGATCGGCCAAAAAAGAGCCCAGCTTTTCCATTTGTGCAGATTTTTCCAGAGTCACACATGTTGTTACTGATCCTCGCTCTGTTCTGAACCTCAAGGTCTTTGCTGCTGCTCTACCTGCCTCAGCTGATTACTCTGCAAAAGAATTGAAATCCATCAAGTTATTGTGTCGTATTCTCAGATAAAAATGTCTTTTTAGACTTAATATGAACCACATTTACCAGACCGGTCCAGACAAATGTCTTGTTTTAAGTTATTTAAAGACAAAAATGAGGTCTGAATTGCTTGAAACATGGGGGGGAAATCTGCCAAGCAAAAAGTTTTCTCAAAAAGGACATAATTCTTAATTCAAGAAACTTAACATGCAAATTTTTTAAAACCCATTGGCAGATTTTCTTCCCTTGTTACAAGCAAATTAGACATCGTTTTTGCTTTACATAACTTGAAGTAAGACATGTTTTTAGACTTGCCAGTTGAATGTTGCCCATATCAATGCTTAAAAAAACTTTTTTTTTTCTAGAAATAAGACAAACTCTTGCTAAGATTTCAGTTTTTGCATTACAAGCTGATTGTGAGACAGAAAAAACTTCCCAAATTAAGAAGATATGTCTAAAATAAGTTTTCCCAGGCATTTTCAAAATTTCCCTTATCTAGTCAAGTTCAAATTGAATGTCTTATTTCAAGATATCTATGTCTGGTGACGTATTTGTGATAAAGGTGTTTCCACTGCAATTTTACGATAAACTTCAATATCAATACTTCTGGAAAAACCACCACATGAGAGTGTAAACAGTTTTTATCGTTAATCAAGATGTTTTTCAAACTTTTGGTGTTTCCACATTCACTTTTTTTATTGGGATATTTAGGTTTTCTGCAATCCTAGATGTAATTTAAATGCAGCTAATGCCAGGGAACACCTCTCAGTTCAACATCCCAGAAAACAGTGAGCTGCCCCTTTGGAAACAGGGCGGTGTGGGAACTGATGAAGGGTTGTGGAAGACCCTATAAAAGAGCGATGAATACTTTCACAGATCTCTGAACATGTTATGAGATGTAGCGGTCGGGCTGGGCAATATGGCAAAAAAAAAAAAATTATCACAATTTTTATGCTATTTTTAAACTCCCAGTGTTAAAGCATCTGTACTGAAAACTACAGTGACTAAAGAGAAGTTCAACAATTTATTAACATACAAAGCAAATCACAAAGCAAAGTAGATAAGATGAGCACAGAAAAATGGCAAAATAAAGAGTAAAGTGCCACTCTGATGGTACTTCTTCAAATGATTAAACAGATTTGTTGTGTTGCCGTGTTTCGAGGGCACCGACCTGCTTATTTTTCTTTATGTCAGTTTGAAGATACCCATATCACACAGACACACATCTGATGTTGAATAACAATTTGTCTCCACAGTTGCCTCATCTTCGGAGGGTCATGACTCCGAGTCATGATTGATATTTATTTTGTCGCCCTCAGCTCCACATTTAGCTCCACATTTTGTCATTCTGTTTACTTCTCTGCCAACTTACAAACAGAAGTGGAGCAGGAAAAGGTCAACTCTGATTGACTGTCATCACACACGTTACAGCCATGTCTGATAGATTAAATATGCTCACAGCCGAACACTGTTGTTGACCTGAAATTTATCACAATAACGAATCACGATTATTTAATCACCCGGCCGTATGTGGCGGTCCCTCGCCAACATTTGACATTAACAAGGCAGAAGACCAACCCCCCCTTCTCTGAATTTATCCTTCTAGAATAAAATAAAACAGTGTATACAACGCATTTTCAGGTGCATAGGAAATACATTGGTGATGGCCTTGCACTCAAAGAAATTTTTATGTCTGGATTTTTTTTTTCAATGACATCCTAAATGCTTTTATTGCTTTATAGCTTCAATTAGTTTTTATTGTTGTATTGTTATTATACATTGGACTGGGCACTTTGGTTGGCCGCTGGCTGTTTTAAATGTGCTATATAAATAAAGCTGACATTGACGTTTTTTTTTTCCAATTCACTGTAGTCTCATTTATCACTGTGATATAAAGTCCTGTATCTTTAAGACGAAAATCAATGAATTTTCAAAGTGCGATCACAGAGTGTTTGTTCATCATTCAAAGCAGAAAAGGTGCAAAGTTTTTCCCTGTTTCTTTTTTTTTATTATTATTTTACAGAATCTAGCTAGAGCAAACTGTTAATTTTCACCAAATTCTCAAAGAACACATGAGAATCGAAACAGTGTTGATGAAATCCTCTCGTTTCCACTTTGCTTGGATGAGACACGCTGCGTCTGTTCCTCGTGACACATTCAGGTAACCTCAAAAAAAATGAGAATCTGATAAATGCGCCAGTTTTTCAGATTTTGGATCGGACAAACAGTTTGTAGGAACCATTCATTCAGAAAAAAGTGGCGTTTTGAATCCACCATCAATGTGAAAAATTAGGAGAAAACTGGGAGCAATTACAAATCAAAAATTTAAGTAGGGGAACAGGTCAAAAGGCAGGTGAATCCTGCAGAGTGTTGGCAGGAATGTGCCAGGAGATTCTTGGGAGAAATGACAAAATGGGAAGTGGGCTGAAACACGGGAGACTCCTGGGGAAAGTTCGAGTGTTGGGCAGGTTATCTCATCACCGACCTAGACCTCTATCGTCGTCTACCTGAAATGACCTGATCTAATTCAAGACACCCTCAACCCAGAGTTGATTTCCTGAAGCACCTTTTTGTGTACCCTGTATAGTACAAAACCTCCAGAAATGCTGCATTCGACAGACGCTGACCTTAACCGCCACATGCTCGTCCACAGAGCAAAGAGCACATGTGACGGATCTGGTTTTAACAGCTGATAACTAAGATTTTCACTCTGATGCAATCCAAACATTTCACGGCTGCAGGAGAGGAACCACCAGATAAGAGAGCCGGCGGAAAGAGTGTGTGTGTGTGTGTGTGTGTGTGTGTGTGTTTGGTTGTTGTTGTCCAGACAACATCTGCCCCCCTCCGAGGACCAGACAGGACACACTCACTCCCAGACTGGGCCCCCGGTCCCTGCACAAATGGCAGCACAGAGAGAGGCCGAGTCATTCCTGTAGACCTCGAGGGAGAGAGGGGGGCGAGCGAGGAACAAATGAGAGGAGCAGGAGGAGGGAGAGGGCAGTCTGGGCCCCTGGGAGCCGTCAGTTTGTCAATGAAAAAGAGCCCCCCATCTGTCACAGCCAGGCACCAAACTTTACAGCCGAGCAAACACAATGCAGACCAACACTCGGCCTTTTACTGCTCAGATCCTGCGCTCTGATTGGACGGCCCGAGTCGAGCAGGACACATCCCTGCAGAGTGTGTTTGTGTGTTTTGATAAAGTGTCCTGTACTCCATTGTTATCTTTGTGTTTGGGCCCGAATAGCAAGATAACACTTTATCTGTCCAGGTACACACACTGAAACACACACACACACACACATGCCTGCACAGCTTATCAGGTAAAAACCAACAGAGCGCTGCTCCACATGACTGACTGAACACAGACCGACTGGTTCCTGACTCCTTCAGCACGTTTCAGACTGATCTCTGACCGTGTGACGCTGAGAGCATCTGCAGCAGATAGAGACTTCAAAAAGACGAACTTCACTCCTCACTGCTCCCTCTTCAACGTCAGAACAGAAAAAGAACAAGTTACTGTAACTCTGTGACTACCAGCAGGAACTCATTACTTTGGTTTAAATAACTGAAAGCTATTAAGAAATCTATCATTTGAATTCCTGACGTCCAAAAGCTGAATCAGGTCAACAGCAGAGAAACTTACAGAGTTAATAAGGCGACTGCAACTACTCAAGAAACACCAACATTTCATAAGCTGCTTTTCCATTACACCCAGAATTCTGCAAAACCTAAATATCGTAATAAAAAACAGTAATGGGTACACCAAATTTTGAAAAACCTCTCGGATTTCTACAAAATGTTTTTACTCTCTAGTGATAATGAAAAGTTCTGCAATGCAATACTAATGTACGATATTAAAACTTGAGAAATATCACTTTTATTTTGCAAAAAAAGTGTAACAGAAATGCAGCTATAGGTAACTGTCTTATTCAACATTTTTCAGCTTGATATTGTTGCAACCAAGTACTGTCACGTCACATAATTATTTATTAGTGATTTTTTTTTGCCAGGTGTCGTCCTTGTGGCCTGTCGTTGCAGTAGCTCTCTTGAGCTAACTTTGTATTTTGAGGCTGTAATTACTTTATATGGCTCATTTGAGACCAAACTGGTGACATTTGCAGTGGTGCTTTTACTGTTTTTGTTCCTGTGTAACTATGAAACCAGCTGTTAGCAGCCCGTAGCACCTTGATGCTAACCAGTGCTAGGCCCAATGTTCCCTATGAGCTGAGGAGAAAGACGCAAGGACGAAGTGACAGTGCAAAATCTATCTCCAATCCCAATTTTGCACCCATTTCAGTGACAAAAAAAAGTGTAATTATGAACAATAACACTCATTACGACAAACCATTAGCTAACTAATGACACTAAAAACATAACCTCCTGTACAAAGACCAAGTTTAGTTTTTATACTTCTCAGATCTTACTGATTCTAAATAGCAAGGAAATAAAAAATGCACCATAGAAAAAGGCTCAGGTCTTACATGTTTTTATGTAAGAAAAATGAACATACCAATATAGAAATACTCAATAATACAGAAAACAATAGAATGTACTGCAATAAACTGGATTTATTATGTAAAATGTTCAGCATTCACTTCAGACATCAGACCACTTGAAGATGGTGACATAGGTGGAGGAGAAAGGCTGAACTGAACTGATGTTTTCCCATTTTGCCACGCTGTCCTGACTTTAATCTGCAGGTATTTTTGATGAAAACCTATCCAACGAGTTCTGTTCATCTTCTATTTCAGAACATCTCTGTAATGAGTTAGCTGAGTGTCATTAAAAAGCACTGTTGCAACTTTTTCTAGCTGTTTATTTTGCAAAATAACTGCACAACAGCTGGTGTGTAACCTGAATTTAAGCTCTAAACTTGAGACCAAAAAATCGATCAATCTCAGAGAACTTCACTTTTCATTGCTTCATATTTAACACAGTGTCAACAGGCACGGCAGAATATGTGACGGACAGCTTCCTGTGGATTGTTTGATAAGAGCTGTGCCTATTTAATTTAATGTCATGTTGTTATTTTGTGTTTTATCATCACAAAGTTTTTATATATCTTTTTGCCTTTTGCACTGAATGGCTTGCACCTTACTTTTTCATTGCACTTGTTGCAATGACAATAAAGTGAATCGCTAGTAATTTCGATTTCTACATTTATGAGAGTTCTTTTCTTGATTTAAGATTTTGAAGCTTGTTGACTCTGATTTACGTTCTTCATCTCTTTTTCCAATATCCAGCCCGGCCTTTCTCCTTTGGTCTGATTTAATCCTCACTTTAAAGCTCAGGACAGTTATATCACTTTAAAATAAGTGCCTGGGCTCTTCAAATAGCCAAAGGAGATATTTTTACAGCGCTTACCAGTTTGTGGTGTTAATCTGGAGGTAATAAAATGATTAAACAGCTGATAAAGTGAGTGTCTGTTTCAGGGAGCAGCTTCGTGCCGCTCTCACTCTTCTGCAGCCGGCCAGAATAAACACCAGCTACAGCTCTCTGCTAATGACTCTATGTGTTTCTCTCTGTGTGTTTTGCATGTTTGCCAAACTGTGTGTGTCTCTGCATGTGTATGTGTGTGTCTTACAGAGAGTTACGATCACAGTCCTGGCCATTAAATTACTTTTATACTCATTGGTAGAGCGCTCACAGCTCGGCAGGAGTCTTGTATGAAAAGTCTCTCTGTCTGGTCAAACTGCAGCGAGACATCACAGCAAATCACAGCAGATAAAATTTTCATACAATATTCATACGATATTTATGGATTATTTGATGCACCTGATGAGAGAAAGTAACCAATAAAAGCCTTTTGTCTCAAGGTGAGTTAACAAATAATAATTAGCATGTTTTCGCAGATTCAGTGGAACCAAATGTCTGAACCCTGAACTCAGACCTGAAGGTGATGAAGAACAAACTGTTCCCTCTTTCTCCCTCCTTCTCTCTCTCTCTTTTACGACCCCTCCATCCCCCGCTCTGATGGTAAAGCTGCAGAGACGCCTTGCCTCGTCCTGCCTCGTCCCGCTGCAGGTATGTGAAGCTGCAGTGTGAAAGCCAAACCAGCTCAGGCAACAGACTCTGGTTCAAACAGGTCACCAAAAGATCTACAACCAGGTCCTGGGAGCACGAGATCCAATAATTCAACAGGAGTCTCAGGACACAAAACCCAACTTCATCTGAGTCCAGGAACCACAACCTGAACCTACGATGTAAACCAAAACACCCACCTCAACCCGAGCCCAGAAACCATCAGGTCTAACAGGAACAAATTACTGAAACACAAAAATCAGTTTCACTCCAAAAACCATCAAATCTAAAATAGCTCAAGTTCAAGACCACAAAATACAACTGTATCCGAGTCCAGACGCCGAAAAAATCCCAACAAAACCTTCCTGAACTTTTCCAGTCATGAAAAAAGACCCATCAGGATCTACATCCAGAAACTACAAGGTTCAAAAGGAACTGATTCCTGGAATTAAAAACAAAAACCTTGTCTACTTTTCAGTCCTTCAACCAAGAGATCCAACCCAATCTAAGTCTCAAAACGTATGACGGAAGAGCACAAATCTCTACCGTGGGCCAAATTTATACCGTTTCTACCATCATACCATGTATACCGCGCAGCATTACCTGAAACTACAGAGGACCTCCCAGTATTCCCTGAGGAACTCCTTCAATAGTGTGAGGAGAACTAATATAAACTTCAGAAACCTTTAAGTCAAACTCCGATTTGAGTCCTGGAACAGAAAGGTCCAAACCTCTGACCAGGGTTTGTGTATCCTTCCACACAGACTTCAAACATTTACAGCATGGATTTTAGATTCAGTCCGTCATGTTCACTTATCAACAGGCAGGTTGTGTTTTGTAACCTGTGGTGTGTTCAGGTTCGTTTAGGTCCTTGGTGAAGGTTTCAGGAGCACTGTACGCAGAACATTTGATAAAATAGCTCCTGTAAAAACCTCTGCAGGCCCCGGTGCTCTCTGAGCTAATGATGTATGTGTGTGTGTTTCTGTGTGTGTGAAATAAAAACAGGGTCTCCTCCTCCACTAACAGTATTGATCGCTGAGAAAGCAGGTCAGGGGAGCTACGGCCGTATATTACAGAGAGCAATGAGTGTAATGAAACGTCCACTCTGCAGCTCAGCTACTGTAAACACAGCGCCCGACGGCTGGGCTGCAGCGGAGGGAAACATCCATTTAAACACAGACGAATACTCAAATATAAGAGCTACACGGCCGGGCAGTACCAGAGGTTAAAGTTAAGCACATTCAGAGTTTCTGTAGAAGTATCAGTGCTCAGGAGGGAGTTGAATAAGAACTCAATGCTCTCTCTTCATTCTTCCTTTTGTTGGACACTCTTCAGACTCAAATAAACAAAGCTACATTTACAAATACAGGAGGAACAACTAGTTACGAAAACACTAACACCTGACTCTCCTCACACCTTTTGTTCCTTTTTTCTCGTGAAGCTCCTCCTGTTGTCTGTGCTCTGTTTTCTGAAACCTGTCGTTACAGGAGGACTAGAAATCTAACGCTCCTACAGCTCTCTTCGCTGAACCTGGATC